>OX352772.1:259907862-259948999 GCA_947095535.1 Poecilobothrus nobilitatus | reverse complement strand
GCATGCACGACATTCGATAAATACCCGTTACCACTTATACAAGAAATCAATTCGAATTTCCACGGGTGCACTATATTCTCGAATTCCAGTTTCCAGTTTCCGAAGAGGATATTTATAAGACAGCCGTCACCACACCTTTCGGGCTTTATGAGTTTATGCGGATGCCATTTGGCGTTAAAGATGGTGCACAAACTTTCCAACGATTTATTAATGAAACATTGTCCGGTCTTGACTTCATTTTGAGTATCTGAGTAAATGTATGCTCAGAGTTAGCAAAATAGAGTTTTTGGGCCATGTCATTTCTGAAAAAGAAATAACCACATCATCTGAGAGAATCAGCGCAATTGAGGATTTTCCCTTGCCGAAATCAGTTGAACAATTATAGCGTTTTCTTAGAATGACGAACTTGTACATCGGTTTATATCAAAAATAACAGATTTTTGTTTGCCTTTATACACACTATTGCAAGAGATGAATAAAAAATATAACAAAAAACGCTCAGAATTGAATTGGCAAGAAGTTCATGACCGAGCTTTTCAAAAAATCAAAGAATGCTTCAAAAACGAAATCTTACTGGTCCACCCTAATCCTGACGCTATTATTAGTCTGAGCACAGATGCGTCAAATGACGCCGTGGGTGCTGTGTTGCAGAAAAAAAATGGAAAATCATGTAACCTTTAGGTTTTTTTTTCAAAAAATTTAAACCGACTGAAACCGACTTAAATACTCAACGTTTAAAAAGGAACTTCTAGGCGTTTTTTTTTTTTTTTTCTTAAGAGAGGTGGGAATCTTCCAAAGACACCAAGAATTTCCCCTTGGTAGTGTCAGATTCTTACTGACTAAACGCATCTCCCCTTTAGCGAATATAGTGGGATGAAACCCTTACCTGCGAACGCAGTATATTGGCTGGGGAGTAGGGATAGGAAAGGATAGGAAAATGGATACGGAAACATTGAATTGGGAGTGGGACTGTAAGGAAACAATGAATCCGCCTATTATTATTATTTTGCTAACAGTGACTAAAGCCGTCACAACAGTTACAACATGTAGTAGTAGTGTATATATTACTACATGAGGTAATTATTGAAGGCAACCCCCACTGTCACTGTAGCGGCTGTTATTATTGGTATTAATATTCTTATTAATATTATTATTATTTTACTACAGAGTCAGCGCCATCAGTGGATTACAACGTGCAGCAGTATATAACACCTTACTTGCATGATATAACCAAAGATGACCCTACTGTAGCAGCTATTATTATTACTATTATTATTATTATAGTTATTGTTTTTTTATTACTATTACTAGTATTATTATTATTATTATTATTATTATTATTATTATTATTATTATAATTATTATAATTATTATTATTATTATTGTTATTATTGTTATTATTTTACTACAGAGTCAGCGCCATCCGTGAATTTTAACATGCAGCAGTATATAACACCTTACTTGCATGATATAACCAAAGATGGCTCCACTGTAGCAGCTATTATTATTATTATTGTTATTATTATTATTATTATCACTATTATTATTATTATTATTATTATTATTATTATTATTATTATTATTATTATTATTATTATTATTATTATTATTATTATTATTATTAATATTAATATTATTAATGTTATTATTACTACTATTAATTATTCGATATACATTATTACGATATAAAAGTACTAGATATTTTTTATTTATGACCTGACCGGGATTTGAACCCAACACCCTTCGATTGAAAGGTTGGCGACTTAACCACTGCGCCATGAGTCAGATACCTCGTGATAAAACATTACATATATTTCATAGAAGGCAGGGACTTGACAGTCATTACAGATCATAAGCCACTGACAACTCTTTTTTCAAAAACAGAAAAGTCACCTAGCCAAACTAAACAACTTATCACTAATATCGTTTAATCGATAACGTAGTGACAGGCCCACTATCCCCTATGTTCATCAGTTCTATAGACACACAATTAGGATTTAGGGATCTAATAGAAACACAAGAGAAGGACCAAGAATTAGTCCATTTAACTAATCGGGACAACAACAATTCAAAAATGTCTTCATTTAGATATACAAAATATATAAATACCGTCTGAAGACCAGTACGTCTGGTGCGAAGTTTCAACGGGTACAAACAGACCATACGTCTCGGTGTCATTGCGATACTTATTATTTTTAACAAATTACTTGGTGTTTAACAAATTAGATGGTTTAGCACAACCTGGCGTGCGGACCACCAGAGAATTAATTAGCTCGAAATATTTCTGGCCTGGAATAAATAAAAAAGTAGCATTGTGGGCAAAAAGTTGTTTAAAATGTCAGAAGGCCAAAATTCATAGATATGTGACACTCTCCATTTGGTACTTTTGAAATTCTGAGGGGCAGATTTCAACACATTCACAAGGATTTGGTGGGACCCCTACCGCCCTCTAACGGTATGTCCTACTTACAAACCATAAAGGATAGGTTATCATATTGGCCAGAAGCCATACCGATTAAAAGTACAAGTGCTGAAACTGTAGTCCAATTTTGCTTGCATAATTGGGTATCTCGTTCTGGAGTTGCGGAAACGGTAACCACGGATCAAGGTACGCAATTTGAATCATCGCTTTTCAAGAAAATCTCGAAGATATTAGGTAATCAACGAATGAGAACCACTGCATATCACCCTCAGAACAATAGTTTCGTGGAGAGATTCCACAGAAGTCTAAAAACATCTATCCGAGTGTTAGAAGAACCAAAAAAATTGTTTTGGTTCCTGCCCCGGATTTTATTGGGTTTGCGATCAGCCCTCATAGAAGATTTACAATTTCCCCCTTCGCAATTATTATACGGAGAGTCATTATGACTTCCAAAGGAATTCATCGTCTCAGAAAACCCTAGGAAGGTTGAACTTACACATGCAGTAGCTAAAGATTTACAAACAAACATAAAGCAAATTAAACCTCTAAATGCACGTCAAAGAAAACAAAATAACATATTTGTACCCCGCACTCTCGAATACTGTACGCATGTTTTTATTAGAATCGACACTCAAAAGGGATCTCCGAACCCGCCATATGAGGGTCCTGACAAAGTTCTTGTGAAAACACCAAAAATTCTCTAAAGTCGAATTCGATAATAAAACTAACAACATATCAATAGATAGGCTAGAGCCTGCGTTGTTATTAAATAAAAATATCTTGCCCAAAGAAGGCAGTTGCTATTCTACTAGAAGTTCATATAAAAATAAGGTAACATTCAATTTGCAATGAAGTTCACGGTTAGAATATATATATTTAAAATCATACTAGATTTTAGATCATATACATATTCGCATTTAAAACATTAACACAAAAAAAAAAAAAATTAATAAATATAAAAAAGAAAGAAACAGAACCATGTAAAATATGTGTAGGTGCAATATCCATATTAATTCCGCTTAACCAATAACCTCCCTATTGTTTTTTTTTATTATGTTTCGTTTTGTTTTGGAGAGGAGTGATGTGGCGGTCACCTATAGTTGGCAGGAACTAAATTAACGAAAACATTGAAAATATTGTACTTGCACATATGTTTTTTTTTTTTTTATTCTAAAACCACAAACTAGGAATATGATCCTTTGTACTTGAAGTAGTTGTGATTATATGGGATGGGATAGGGATGGAACAAATGAGGATAACGGGGAATTGAAAGGTAAATTTGTGAGAATCTGTTGAGATTCTTCTTAAATTTTGGCAAATTGTAAATACCAAAACCGCCAACTTTTGGGAATACGCTGGATTCCATATTTTTCCAGTTCTAACAACAAACGAATTGCTATAACCAGTAGAGTACTACTTGGGTAGTTCCACATAGTAGGAATGTGCATTTGCTGCCCCTCTTGTGGTGCGTTGGAATTGTTTCAGAGGAGGCATCAGTGATTTTATTTCAACTGAGCAAGTGTCATTACCAACAAAATATCTATAAAAAAGAGAAAGAGCTCCTATATTACGACGGATGTCGAGCGAGCGAGCGAGCAATGGGGTCATTAATTAGACGAATGGAGCGTTTTTGAACTCGATCGAGAAAGTTTAAGGAAGTGAATGAGACGCCAGCCCAAATATGTGAATTATATTCCATCTTAGGTCGTATATATGCTTTATAGATTTTGGACAAGTCCCTTGAAGAGAAATACGATTAACACCTAAAGAGAAAACCCAAGCATTTGGCAGCACTTTTCACTATATCAAAAATATAATCATTCCACATCATTTTTTGATTTAGCTGCATGCTCAAAATGTTCAAGTTTTCTGATCGGTGCACGAATTCCCCGAGAAACCTCAAATTGGGATTATAATTCGTTTTATTTAATGTTATGAGGCAGCATTGGGTTTTGGAAGAATTAAACTCCACTCTGTTTTTGGAGCCCCAACTAGCGATTTTAGTTAGATAATCGTTAACCGTATTGGTCATAGATAGTCTAGCTATTTCAATTGCAGGGGTTGTGGCATTTGAATTTCTCGGAAAATTATACGATGCCACCAGAGTGCTGTAGTCGGCGAAACTGTGAATTGGATTGAAAGTTGAAGATAGAAGATCGTTGATAAAAATCAAAAAGAGAGTAGGTGCAAGGACGGATCCTTGTGGAATGCCAGCGTTTATTGGAAATGTGTCAGACGTGTAGCTGTCGACCAGCACACGAATACAACGATTCGAAAGATAGTTTTCAATCCATTTACATAAAACTGGACCAAGACCTAGAGCTTAACATTTGTTCAACAGAGCAGCATGCTATACTCGATCAAAAGCTTTCGAAATATCAAGAGCAACAACAGTACATTCACCAGAGTAATAAATGATGCTGTTAAGTTTACCGCTGAGGTATGTCATAAGATCACCAGTGGATCGGTTGCATCTAAAACCGTATTGGCGATCATGTAAGATATCCATATCATCTAAATATTTCTTGAGCTTGGAGGTTATAATAGTTTCCATAACTTTGGAAATGATCGAAATGATAGCTATAGGTCTATAGTTTGAGGGTTCGCTTTTGTCACCTTTTTTGGGAATTGGGGAAATATGAGCAACCTTCCACTTACTGGGATAAATACCAGTCGAAAACGAAAGGTAAAAAAGGTTGCGCAGAGGTTTCGAAATGTTGTAGCCAGCATTTTTCAGAACCACAGCGGGGATTCCATCAGGGCCAGTAGACTTTTTTTCATTCAGATTCTTCAGAACTTTCACTACAGCTCGATTATTGAAGTAAACTTTCCCAAATCTGCAGGAGCGATCAACTTCAGGAATTGATGGTCGTAGTTGAGTTGTAGGAAGGAATGTGGAATTTGCCGCAAAAATTTTTGCAAACAAGTTAGCTTTACCAGCCGAATCTGATATGATAGAGTCATTATCAATCAAGGGAGGAAATGAAGATTTACAAAAGTTCTGCTTAACATTTTTTCCAAATGTCCAAAAAGAACAATTGCAGTTGGGTTGGTGGAGAATTTTATGCTTCAACCTCTGGTTATGCAGGAACTTTTGTTGACTGATAATTTTTTTACAATCATTTCGAGCCACTTTATAACTTCTACGTGATGCCTCCGAGACATTAGCCTTGTAAAGTTTAAACTTTTCCTCTTTATTTCTGATGGCCCTTTTGCAAATGTCATTAAACCATGACGTGGTATTTGGTTTAACAGACTTACACAATCTAAGTATGAACAGTTTCATACCTAGCATTATAGTTTTACTAATGGCATCAGCAAAAAGATCAACATTTCTTTGTCGAAAGTATACAGACCAGTCGAAGCCTTTTAAAAAATGATTCAAGCCATCCCAGTTGCCTGATTGTAATGCCAGACTTTTTGGAATTAGGCTCGTACAAGCAGATATACCTCTTGAGAAACTGGTTTTAACAAGGCAATGGTCGGAGCTACCAAGCGCAGACTTAACCGAAACTATGTATTTTTCTGGATTTGTGGTTAGAAATAAGTTCAGAAGATGTTGATTATGGCCATTTTGATCTGGAATCCTCGTTGGGTTTCTAACAAGTTGAGAAAGTTGGAAGAGTAAATTATCGTAAATTAGAATTGGATACAAAAAAAACACTAATTGTACATGACAGTTTATAATACCTTATCATATACAAGGAATATTTAATTTATATCCATCACTAATAATTAGTCGAGACAACAACCGCAGTTAATAAAATATTTAATTTTAAATTTTAGTTCTAATTCTTTCATTTGAATGAAATTTTAATAGCAGTAAATAGAAGAGAATTAATTTTATTAAAAAATAATTTAAAAGAAAGGGAAAGTTGTACTACAAAGGGAATATATTACACATCTGTGTTTTTTCTTCTTTTTTCAAGAAAAGTATGTAAACAATAGTATAACTAATATAAAATAATTTTTGTGTTTTTAAAATAAATATTGTGTTTTTAAATTAAAAGAAAAATAAAAAAATTAGAATTTAAATTAAAATTAAGATAGTGAGTAAACAGATTAAAAAAAAATTAATTAAGATAAATTTAAAATTATAAAAGAAAACAAATTATACAAAATCTAGTGTTTTAGTTGGTAGTAAACAAATCTAAAATAGTATTCATATAATCCAAAATCATAATTTAAAATAAGAATTTAAATGTTTTTTACAATATTTTAAGAATTAATTAAAAAGATATGAAAAATAAATTGAGTGATTAAATTATAGTAAAACTTAAAATTATACTTTCTTTTCTCTTCTTTTTTTTTTTTTTCTTTACAATATTTTAGAAATTATTTGATATTAATTTAGTTTAATTGAAGTTATTGAATAAGTTATTATAATAAATTATATGAGGAAAAAAAAGTATTTATTCTTATCTGATATATTAGTTCTGATGTGTGTTGAAAGTTGATTTGAAAGAAGAAAAATTCAGCATATAAAAATCCAGTGCAATTTTAGGTTATGTTGTATCCGTATTAAAATTTTGTTTTTATGTATAATTAATGTTTAATGTTTAATGATGATGATATTTGCTTTTAATTGTAATATATATGTAGTGAATTTTATGTAATATATTGTGATGATTTAAGTTAATAAAGGAAAAATTTATTTAGAAATATTTTGGTTTGTGATGCTAAATTTTTTACATTGTTAGTATCTTTTATTATTACACTTAATATCACTTGTTGTTAGATTTAATTAATTATATTGAATTGTTGTTATTCTTATTTTTTTTTTTCCTTTTTCAAGTAATTAAGGAAAAGTTAGAAATTTATTAAGTAAAAGTTGGTTTATATTATGTACAATTTAGTCTAATAAAATTTTGTTGAATTTATTGAACATAAAAAAAAAAAACATTAAATAACGCTAAACTTCATTTTTGCTTTAATTTTCCTTTGGTTAAAATGTAGAATAAGTTCAATATATAAATAAATAATAATATGTGTTAAAAAAAAAAAAAAATATTAATATTAATATGTTCGGATTTAATACATATAAGAAAATGCAACAATAATATTTAATATTTAATTTAAATATAAATTGTAAGTTTTTTTTTTTGTAGTTATATTTTATGAAATTAATTTTAAGTTGTTCGGTCTTACTCGCTCACTCGACGTACGAATTACGAATGAATGTTTGATATATCGGTACTTTTCTCATTTACTACAAAATAAATATAGTAGAATAGTATATAAATTTTTAGTCTTAACCAGATCATGAAGAAATAAAGAAGTTTAGTTTAAACATAAAATATTATGTGTTTTTCTTTTATATATATTTATGCAGTAAGAACATTTACTATTGACAGCAACCTATTAGAAAAAATGTTACAATGTATAATAGATAAAGGATTATTGTGATTTTTCTGTGAAGACATACAACTATATTTGAAATTCCAAGACTTATATCGCCGTTACTTTGCAAATAAGAAGAACATAAAAATCTTAAAGTCTTGTATTAAGCTAACAGATATTGCAGATGAAAACGTCAAAATCGAAATTATAAAAAAAGAGCTCGTTAGAAACAACCACAGAGGAATAAATGAAGTATTTCTAGAATATAAAATATCTAATATCTAGTCCAACAAATATTCTAGCTTAGCACGACAGGTAACCTCCAAAATTATTATTTGAAATTACAGAGTCTCCCCACAAAATCAACGACATAATCCACATGGACAAACGCTGATTAGTCCCTTATATGAATATTACGTACTTAACTACGTTAGATAAGTTCTCGAAATATGCCACTATTCATAAGTTAAAATATAGAACATGGATATCAATTTTGAAAGCCATAAAAGAAAGAATTATGTATTTGGGCAAAATGCGAAAACTTGTTGCAGATAATGAAAAGTGTATCACCCACGGTTTAGTGGAACTATTTTTAAATGAAAATAAAGTTGAATTTGACAGGAGAACGGCAGGAAATAAAACCGGAAATTCAGACGTTGATAGTCTACATGGAACCTTAAACGAACACCTAAGAATTTTAGAAACTGAGCAAACTGACGATACAAACGACGAAATAGGTAATAAGATATTTAAAATTATTTCCACTTACAACAATACCGTACAATCAACGACCAAGTGCAGCTCAATCGATTTTATAAATGAAGAAATTGCTAGAGAAGAAATCGAAAGGTTAGCAAAAAAATTTGAAATTGAAAAAACCGACGTACCTAACGAATAAACCAAAATAGAAATAACAATACCGATTTACAGGATAATATAGTATTTAATAGATATAGATATAATAGATATAACTAAATATAAAAAGCTCACAAATTAGCGAAAATACAAACATCAATAAAAATAATAACTATCAAACAAAACTTCAAAATATCCTTATAAATTTATAATATCTTAATTGCTTTTTAGGACATGGAACTAAAACTATTGCTCGTTTTGATCACCTCAGTATATACGCAATCAATTTAAATCATACCACTCAATGATGAAATGGATTAGCCCTAATTCAACTAGAAGAAATAAAGATTGTCGAAAATTACAACATAATATTTCACAGTGTTAACATAACTGAATATCGAGAAACAATTGAAAAAGTACAAAACAATATGAACCTTCTTCAACTAGATACAACAGATATAGATTATAAAATTTTAATTAGAGAAATTTCTAATTCACAACGTACATTAGACTCACTAGTGCCCAAAATTACTTAAACGGCGCGTAAAAAACGCGGATTAGTCAATTGTTTGGGCAGCTCCCTAAAATTTTTGACAGGGACAATGGACAACGAAGATTCAGACGAAATCTTCAAACACTTACAAAATCTGGACATAAATGAAAAACAGTTGACAGATAGCGTTAATAAGCAAATAATCATCAACAAAAACTTACAAAGCAATATGAACCAAATCACTGATCACATCAATAACCAAGAAGCAATAATTCAAAATACCTACAAAAATGGAGAACTCAACCTCCACCTTTCTTGAAAAATTCACACGACCAGCCCTCATGATGCGGTTATACACAGATATAAGTTCAAGTCATTAACACCTACAAGACATCAAAGACATCGTTTTACTAAGCCACCAAGTTTTAGCGCACGACATCTTGACGGAAGAAGAAATCCAAAAGTTTAATTTAACAATAAAAATTTTACCATACATTAAAATCGGCGTCCTTTTTAATGATAATTTAATAGTTATTATATTATACATTCCAAATTTTACTAAAGAAAAGTACTTAAAAACTCAGGTTGTACCATTTCCAAATGATAAAGACGAACAATTAGATGAGCCTATACATAATGTAATCCTGAAAGAAAACGACATATTTTATATTAATAACAAGAAGTATTTGTTGAAAAGTAACTTAAATTCCCCAAATAAGGTATGTATAAGGAATTTGTTAAAATCCAATAACACTTGTAATTACACATTAAATTCAATAGAATCTGTAACAAAAATAAATGATGAAATGATATTAGTAATTAATTTTCCAAATCAAGAATCAATCAGGATATTATAGTAAAAGAAAATTTTGTTATAAAATATAAAAATTGCGAAGTAAAAATTGGAGAAGAAACACTTTACAATAAATGAATACAATAATTTTTCCAATTATAAAAAATTTTAATATTACAAAAAATTTTAAAAATGTAAAATGAGAAAAAATACACCTAAAACAAATAGAAAATCTAAAAACCATTAACATTAAATATTATGTAGAGTTCGAACTAAAAGTTAAAAGTTATGTATCATTAGGATTAATAATGTTGATTTTTATAATAAGTTTTATTTTGTGCTTAACTCTTTATTGTAAATCACAACAAAGTTCAATAAAACTATGTTTAAAAAATAAGAAAATTGCGAAGATACAAAGTTAAAGGTACTTCAGACCGACCCTTTTGCAAAATAAATTTCTGAGTCCAAAATTTCTTAAAGGAGGGAGGTGTTACATAATTGTTCAACATAAATATTTCAGACGTAACCATACACCTTAAAATATTAAAAATGTGAACTAAAATATTAAAATATTAAAAATATTAACTAGGTGTTAAGTTTAAGTTTAAGGAATTAAAGTAAGTTTAAGGAATTAAACTCCCTTTAATTCACACACAAGAAAATCACGTTGCAATCATACGTGATTGCAGCTGAATTATAACTAATGAAGAATTTAAATAACAATTTTAAGTTAGTATTAAGTAAGATCTTGTAAAGTAAGGGCTAAAAGGAAATTAAATAAAATTAATTGTAGGTAATAAAAAAAAAGGTTAAAATAATAAAATTAATAGTAATTGTAATTGATAACAAAAAAAGGAATTACATTTAATTAAAATCATAACTATATACTTTTATCTATGCATATTATTTCCTGTTGATGACGCAAAATTCAAACTGCAAAATTTTTGTTAGTAGATTCAATATTAGTCTTATGTTTGTTTTGTATTTGTTTACAGTTTTTATTATTTTTTACTTCTAATATTTTTGAATGAAAAAAAAAAAATCATGTACTTATATAATGAAAATGGATGTATGAATGAATGTACATATTTTTACGATTCCATTGCTTATTGTTGTTATAGAATAAAAAATGTACTTTTCGTATAATAGCAGTCGGTCCTGTGTTGGAGACAGCTGCTATTTTTTAAGTTTTCATTGAATGTTCCGCCTTGTAAGTGTAAAGGCGTTGGTTCTAAATATCGTGCATTAAAATAACTTTTTGTTTTGTAAGTATTTGTTTCTTTTTAATTTAATTTTTTCTTGTAAAGATATAGTAAGTTTTTTTAGCCCTTCGTGCCGAATGTTTTAGTTTTTAAAATAACATAAATAAATACATTCTTAATTTTTAAAATTTTTAATTTCTGTTTTATTCTATGACTAACTATGTAGATCCAGCCAATGGTGTAGTGGTTAAGACACCGGCCTTTCATACGAATAGTCTCGGGTTCAAACCCCGGCTGGGTTATATATATTAATAAAAAATAATATAGATTTTTCTTATAATAATATAAAATAAGTATATATGTCCTATAAATTATAATTAATATCATATTGTAATAGTTATATAATAAAATATGTAATAATAAACCATAATTCTTGTATATAAGATAATAGATGGCCTAGAAATAAAAAAGAAACGTCTTTCTTGTACAATAGCTACAGCCGACTAATCAACGGCTTAGTGAAATTAATGATTCACGAAACTGACGCTTAGTCAAATATGAATAATAAATAATTTAGTGGATACCCTATCCTCCTCATCCTCATAGGGAGTGCAAGGGAAAAAAAAAAAAAAACAAAACTACGTAGTTATTACATACCTTATTCAATATCAAAAAATACTTTTAAGAATTCTGCTATGTAGAAAGAATTACATACATATCTATAGCCATAATACTTATAATATATGTAATTATACATTCAGTAAATTTGATCATAACTTACTATAACTTTGTGGGTCCAAAAAGGTTAAACAAACCTGAATATTTTAGAAAATTATTCAATATTCCATCCAAAAATATTTTTTAATTTTTAGAAAACTTACTATTCTAAACGAAAAAGAAAAAAAATAGAACTCCGTTACAATTTACATCACACTTGCAATATTATAATAAAAGTTTGTTGACGTTCAAATATTATGTATGTGTTGTCTCATTGTGTAGAGATATTCTTTATAAGATCTACAAAACTACATTTTCAAATTATTAAAACATTTGTTTGTGATGCATAGATAGATATGTACTTACGTTAACAAAATAAAATCAATTTTTAGAGAAAAATAAAATCAGTTCGAAGAAAATGAATTGTGAACAGAATGAATGAAAAAATAATATTTTTTTATTTTGTTTTTCTTATGTTGTTTGATGGTATAGTATACACAAAAATACGGTCATCTCTTTACGAAATAAACCCAAATACGATCTTAGGGTGATTTCAAATCAATGAGATTGACTACGATTTTTTCTTCTAAGTGAATTCTCCTTGTATATAGTATATAGTTACTGTATGATATATATAACTGGCAGTGTACCTGGCGTTGCCCGGAATATTTTGTTGGCTTTATGAAATAAAAATTATTAACTTTTGAGTTAATATAATTTAATTAATATAGTTCACCAAATACTATGCATTTACAAATGCTGGTAGTTAATATTTTCATTTTTACTACTTTTATTTAATACCATTTAATTAATTTCACTAAATTTTTTTCTTAGCAAATTGAATAAACAGAGCGAAGAATTAGAGACAACTCGTTTACAAAAAATCTTTAAAAGAATTAGTAATCTATTGAGTATGTATACTATTTAGGGCGAAGTGAGTTTCCATAATAAATTCACTAATACTGAAACATTAAATCGCATTTCAATTATAAAAGACCATAATGTAATACATTTATTTTCGTAAGTAATGTCACTTCATGTTTTTATGAATTATCCTTTTAAGCACATTTTGAAAATTTTCTCTCCGAAAAGTTTCACTCTGTCCATCGGTCTGTTTACAAACCTTGTACCAAAGATTATAATAACTATATTATAATAACTATATATATATATATAGTTATTATAGTCTTTGGTATAAGGTTTATAGTTATTATAATCTTTGCTTATACACTGTTTAATAAAAAGCGATGAAATGTTAACCAAGCACAGGTCTCCTAAAAGAGCAATACAGCTCTTCAAATTTTGATGAAACTTCTTTTTAAATGCAGACATCACAGGTTCTGTTTAACATATTTTTAATAAAAAAACTTTTATTTTTAATTAAATACTGTACAGAAATGTGAATATGTTTTCTAATTTTACGTATTCTGTTTATAGTATTTTTAAACATACGTACATTACACAATATTTAGTAATTATTAATATACAATATATAGTAGTTATATTAATTACTATGCATTTCTAGATGCTGGTAGTTAATATTTTAATTTATATTACATTTAATTACATTTCATTAAATTTTTTTTAGCAAATAGAATAAACAGAGCGAAGAATTAAAGACGATTCGTTTACAAAAAATCTTTAAAGGAATCAGTAATCTATTGAGTATACTATTAGGACCAAGTGAGTTTCCACAATACAATACATGGGAGATGGATACTTTTCATGTTCTGTTAAATTTATTTTTAATAAAAAAGGGAGGATTGTTTTTTACCTTTATAAATCAATCATAATTTTTTTACGTTAACTTTTTCTAATGAGTAATTAGGTTTTCAAATTAATATATGCTAAAAATATGTGAAAAAACTGTATATGGATAAGAATATAAGGGTTTCTGTTCTTTAAATATGAATGTCCTTATTTTTGATTAAATACTGTACAGAAATGTGAATATGTTTTTAATTTATTTGATTATAGTATTTTTAAACATAAGCACATTGGACCATATGGTAGACCACATGTTAGTAATGCATTCGTTAATGATGATATTATAGTTGTCGTATGGAGGAAATTATTTCTGTTCTTTAGTAACGGCCAAAAATGTTATGTTGTTAAAACTTAAACACAGAATTCTTAAGATACTGAATACACATAAGTTATTTCAATAAGGCACCATTGTGTATTAGAAATTCTCATTGAAAGCTTTTTATGGAATATTAAAAACAGAATAGACAAAAGTAAAGAGTGTTGGAAATATCCTTTTAATTATATAATAACAATACAAAAAATTGGGCAGAATATTTTTAATAGGTACCCGTGCGGAAATGGGTTAAGGTGTGTCACGTAATGTGTTAACATGAGTAACGTAATGTGTCACGGCAGAATTAATTAAATGAGCTTCTGCCTTAAAGTGCAATACTTGTGCCAATTTTTTTAACTCAATTTGTTTAAGCGCGACAACAAAGAAATTAAAAAACTTCATTGGGCCTGGTGCCGAAATGGGTTAATGGATCGTAACAAAATTAACCTAGTCAGCTTTACTGCTAAAGAGCAATAATTTTGCGAATTTTCAAATCAATTGATTAAACTGTTTAAGCAGGACAACAAAAAAATTTAATGAACTTAGTTCGGCTCTCGTGCTTAAACGGGCTACCAGAAATTCTTAAAAATTTGTCACAGGCTTTTTTTCAGACCATAAAACCACCAAACAAAATTGGACATAAATCGGAAACAAAAAATTTTTGGAAGCCCCTAAAGCTAAGAAGAACATTTGTGCAAATCAGTCAAATAGTTTAGGCAGGACAACGAAAAATCCAAAAAGCTTTAAATAACTCTCGGGCCATTACTCTCATTAACCCTCGGGCAAAGGGTTAATGAACCGAAAAGCGATGTAGCCTATAACTCCTTCCAGAGTCGTAGAAATGTTCCTGCAAAATGTGGTTAAAATTTGACTGGTGGTTCTTACGTGAAAAAGGCACAAACAAACAAACAGAATGTTTTCCCTATTTACTAGATTTCTGATAATATACATACACTTTTGAAAGCTTAAATTGGCTTCAGAGCGTAAAATGATCACAAAAGCTTCCAATCATTGCCACCACCACCGCCGCTGTACGCGAACCATTTTTACACCCGTACGATAAGGATCGGGCATATTAAAATTGCTCCTCTCTTTGTAACACCTCGAACTAAGCTAGCTAACCTTCAAAGGTATGGATCGGATCAGAATCAAATTCTAAGTCGACTTTGTCCGTTCGTCCGTCTATCCGTCAACAAGATAACTCAAAAACTAAGAAAGCTAGAGTCTTGAAATTAACACAAAATATTACATCAATTTTTAGGTTCCCTAGTTTTTTTGGTTGAGATCCGAACTTCGGGTTCGGGATCTCGGACCAAAACTTCGGGTAGCTCTCGAAGAACTAACTTTTAGATCTCTTAGATAGTTAGTAGATGGGATATGGGGATTCAATGTATGGAAGCTTTGAGCGGCAATTAAGAGTTTTAAGCTTTGGGTATTTTTAGGTTCATATAAGCAAAGAAAGATCGTTCGTTATGTTTGAAGATGAAGCTTATTTGATTATGAACTTGACTAAAAAAGTTTTGAAACAAATAATAACAAGCTTGAACTAGTATAAAATTTTTAAAAGAAATGAAGTAAATATTTTATATTAAAGGTTTTAAAAGCTTATTTAGGTGAAAAGTTTTGAAAGTTTGGTTTAAGTATAAAATTATTAAAGTTTAAACTTAATTTAATATTTATTGGAAAAATTAAAAAAATTTGTATCCTTGGGTTCATATAAGCATAAAAATTAAGCTGTCAACTGCCATTTTAAAGTTGAAAGGTTTAAAAAAACCATGGAAATTTTTTATTCAATTGTGAACTTGAGTAAAAAAGTTTTGATACAAATAATAAGCCAGCTAGTTTGGTTTAAATATAAATTTATAAAAGTTTAAACTTAATTTAATATTTATTTGAAAAATCATAAAAAAATTTTAAAGTTGATTTTGAATTCAAATCTAATTAAGATTGTCCATTATGTTTTATTTAGATGAAAAGTTTTCAAAGTTTGGTTTAAATATAAAACTATTAAAGTTTAAACTTAAATTAAAATTTATTTGAAAAATTATAAAAAATTTTTTAAAGTAAGTTTTGAATTCAAAGCTAATAAAGCTTGTCCATTATGTTTGAAAATTAAGCTGCCAACTGCCATTTTAAAGTTGAAAAGCTTAAAAAACCGATGGAAGTTTTTTTGTTTGATTATTAACTTAACTAAAAAAGTTTTAAAAAAAAAAAAAAAAATGAAACAAATTTTAATAATTTGAATTCAGACTTATTTTTATTAATAAAAAATTAAAATAAAATAAAAAATATATTTGAATAATCTTTAAATTTTTATAAATTAGAATGTATTATTGCATTATTGTAAAGCAAAAATGAAAAACTTGTTTTAAAAAGTAAATTAATTTTATCTACTAAAGCAGCATTTCATCTGATATTGCATAATGCCCCCATGCATAAGTTTTAATTTTATCTAAATGAATATATCTTTTGTGATCTAAGGAGCTTAATGCTGTAATATAAGCTCATAAAGTAGTATAGGTTTTATTTTTTATTCTTCAGGCAATTAGATTGTCAAAGTGCTCTACGAATGCTTGCTGAACTTTCTGGTAAACCTCAAGAAACTCTGGACAAGCTTCTTTATCACAATCGCATAGAAATTTTTAATTTAATATTTATACTATAGGCAATTTCAAATAAAACATATACTTTATATTATATTTTTTATTATTTAACTTAACTTCGTTTTATTACACTTTAATGTCTTATATATTTAAATTTAAGTAATACACTTTGTTATTTGACAATTTAGACAAGCCTGCTGAAGTAATTTCAGTTTCAGTTACAAATTTTATTCTATTATTTATTTCACATTTTGTTTTACAGTTTTTTATTTAAATTTATTTTTCTCGTTTGCAGAGTTTCATTGAATATGTTTTGTAATTATTCTTTCCTTTTCTGTCACGGCATTTATTTTGCCAGGGCTACCACAATGTTATTTTGTTTAAATTTTGTGTGTATATATCACACAAATTTGATCTAAAAACTCTCATATTTCTGTAAAACATTAAGTTATTCAACAATGTTTACATTTACATTTTTTTAACATTTTCTATGGTTAAATCGTTTACTTGTCGGTGTTATGGAAAAGGGGCGAATCCGCCAAATTAGCTGATTAGAGTTATTAACAGCAAAATATCATATAAATCGTATAAAACGTTTTTCAAAAGAGGCGAAAGTCGTAGTTTAGATCTATTTTTTTTTAAAATCAAATGTATAAACTGCAAAATTCTGCAAAATAAAAAAAGATATAGTAAACAGGCGAATGTGGCACATTCGCCTTTTTCTACTAGAAAGAGTAAAATTTTTAAGAAAGAGCAAAATTATCATTAAGCAGAAAGGGCGATCGTGCTCTATTTGTATGATTAATCTTGATTTATGTATTGGTTTGTAAAGGCAGTCGGTGTATTACATTTATATATTATTCTAAGGTTATACTATTATTATTGTTATACAGGATAACAAAATAATATTTATACCTTTCAAAAAAAAAAAAAAAATATGAATATAAAAAACTATACGCACAAACAATAACTCGGACAGTTGTTTCAGTTCTTAAAATCTTTTTTTTTTTCTGTTTTAAATAATGGGAAATTCCCAAAACATGTAATTAATAAATAAACTTTTAATTTTCAATTATTTTTATGTAAGTTTAAGCCAATAAAGGTTGAATTTGAGAGTAATAAAAAAACAAATATGAAAAGAGCTGATAAAATATTAACTTTGGGTAGACAACAAATTGTAGAAAGATTAGGAATAGTTATTTACTTAGTTAAAAAATTTTAGTTTAGCTTACTTTATTATATATAGTTTTTCAGGAAAATAGAGAAGAAAGGGATGCATCTCCTGTGTTAATGGAAGGCTTTTCATCACTTACTGAAAGTGAGTACGTACCAAGTACAAGTAGTAGTTCAGAAGTTGAAGCTAACTTCTTAAATGTTCATGCAAATTCAACTGACACTATTAAAAAAAAGAAAAGAAAAAACGTTAGACCAAAGAAAAAATAAGAAAAAATTACGTTCTTGTAGAAATTCCTACGTTTCTTTTAAGGGCAAAAACGTACCAGCAAAACAAATTAAAATTGAAAAATGTGTAAAATGTGTGTTTCAATCCGGCGAACTGTTTTCAAAAGATGAAAAAATCAAACAATTTAAAATGTTTTGGAAACTTGGCGAATGCGGAAATCAAGATCAACAAAGGCAGTTTGTTGCTGATCATATTGAAATCAAGGTGCCAAAACGGAGACAAGTTTTACAAGGTTCGAGAAAAAGAAAGACATATAACTATTTTTTAGAAAGAATCGAAGATTGGATTCTGGTTTGTCGTTTTTTTTTTATTAATACGTTAGGAGTTAGTGAAAAATTTATAAAAAATTCACTGAAGAAAAACTTCATAGTGAGACTGGTATGTTAGAGCCAGATAGTCGTGGTAAGTTCACGGTTGCAAATAAAACTTCAAATGAGTGTAAACTTTTTGCCAGAAGTCATATCCTCCCTATTCCAGTCACACACGAATTTTCTGGATTGGAAAACTGCAGCTATATTTTTAAACTTGAAAAAAATAGAAAATGGTGGTAAGATATCATGGAACAAAGTAAAATGGCTACGATACACCAAAAATTCACCAAACATAATTTATTTTAAATATAATTATGACACCGAATTCCAGCATCTTAATGTAGGAGCCAGTACTTTACGTAAAAAGAAAAATATCTCTTTAATACCTAATGCCTATACAGAATAGTTCCCAATTTCAAATTTGAAACATAAAGATTTGCTATCATTGTGTCAAAGTAGAGTTATTCCACAACACTTACACACCTATTTTAATGAGCTACTTCATCATGGAATTAATGAAGACGAAAATGCAGATTTTAATTCAGACGAGACGAATGAGTACGATTCTAATTGAGTAACTATTTTTAATTAATTTTTTGTTAACAAAACCAATATTGCATTATTAGTTCGGTAAGAATTTTTTTTATTTTTATTTGTTTTTTATTTGCATTTTGTTAATTTAATGAAATTTTTTTTTTAAATATGAAGTTGGTAAATAATAAAATTAAAATAAAAGCTAAATTGTATTCTTAGTTTTAATTAAAAAACTCTTTTGGAAACTTTTTTCGATTAAATATTCGCCCATAATATGTGAAAAATGTGCAATAAAAAGTTGGTGAAGTTTTGTAAAAGGGGCAAATATCCACATTTTACTACATAACTTCAATACTATCACTCCTACCCTAATGTTATAACCTACAATATTTGCAGCAATACAGACACTACCTATGTTTAAAATATTGAGCTTAAAATACTGAGAACCACAATTTTATTATTCAAAACAAACTTCCATGAAAACTAAAATTGCATTTATCTCGAAACTAACAATTGGCATATTCGCCCATAATATAAAACACCGACCGATATGTAACATATTTTTTCACACTTTACTTTAGCTTTTTTAATATTTTTATTTATGTACCTAGGTTTGAATAAAATACATCTTAGAACGGAGTCCAATAAACTCGGATATAATTTCACCATTCAATTCATCATTAAAGAGTCCTAATTATTTTTTGTTTAACAAAGGGAAACCATACGGATTTGTCTTTTGATAATCAGAAGTTTCAAAGTGAGATGATAAGTCTGCCTTTATATCAACGTAAAAGTCCTCGGCATGTATTGTATATAATAACTCATTTATTTGTGTATATTTTAGCATTGCTTGCCAGCAAAGACCCGGTGCTGTAAAAAAATTAGCTGGATCTAAGTTGTAAATGTTTTTACTAATACTTCGAAATTTTTCAAAAACGTCCCATAAAATAAAAACATCCATTTTTAGATATAATTTTAGGTAATCAAACATGTTGATGCAATTAAATGTTCTCCACACTTCAAGCGCATGATTATAATCATCATTTAAACAAGGTGTTCCAGTCATTTTGTTATAAAATTCTATTTGAGGAGGTAGGGTTTTATCATTTAGTCTTTTCCAACTATTTAAATAATCATATGGAAAAACACCTTTTTTTGTCATCAAATTTGAGTTAATTCCAAAAACACTTCTTACATGGCTAATTTCTGATTGGTTTAAATCATTACAAAGTGAATCTAAACTGGTTGCCATAAATCGCAAACTGTAACAAATACTTTTTTGCTTAACGATATATATTGTTCTTTATGAAGGGGTATAACTGAGATATCACCAGAAACTGAATTCAATACTTTAAATAACAAATGGCAATCATTGACGGAGAAATTATGAAAAAATACTGGGAAAAAATGCGGTCGTCTACATAAAATATTGCATTGATTATGTGCAGCACCTCTATATTCCTCAGTAAAATCACAATGATCTTGAACTCTGTGGCTGAAATCTAATTCTTTGTTACATATATGACAATTAATATTAGTAAGTTGTTTTAATTGTTTATCAGAGTAAGTTCGTTCATTGGCTTTGGCTTCATGTAATAATTTTTGTATACCAAGGTACAATCGGCAGCTAGTTCCTTAATAAATTTTTCTGTGCAATCAGGACCAATGAATTCCACATATTTATTTACACTACTATCAAAAGAACATTTTATAAAATAAGAAAAAGCAACAGGTATGTGATGTTGAATGTTGGTGGTTAAAGACTTATTTGAATCAGGTAAGGATGTAGAAATAGGTTGCAAAATACTTTCACAGTCAGCGTATATAACAAAAGGAGCTTCCATTTGCGGATGATAATTTTCAAATTTTAAAGTATTTGTTTCTGCATCAGGTAAGATTGTTACAATGCAGTTACATTCATTTTTATGAATTTGATATTGATTATTGTCATAAAAATGTAAAGGGCATCGGTTGCAAATATATTTATTGACCACGATGTGATGTAATTGAACTTCTTAATAATCTTGAAAGTTTATGAAAATAAACAAAATGATAGTTTTGGTTTTTTTCAATTAAAACTAAATTAATGTGATGTCTTTTCTCCTGTTTTGTTGAGTAATACGGTTCCACTAATTAATTTTTTTCTTTATTTAATTTCAAACGAAAAACATTTACGCTAATATCAGGATTTCGTTTTTCAAACATCGTTAGATCAGTTATCTTTGCTGGAAAATCAATGCCACTAAAGTCAACAGTTGATATTAATCCTTCTTCTAGATCAATAATTTCTAAGTTGATATCAGCTATGTTATAAGAAGTAGTTTTTTCTGGATTACTTGTAAACGATTTTAAAGCCGATATTATCGCCCACTTAAAGCAATAATTGTCAAAAATTTTGATGTTAATGCAAGCTTGTTTGCCCGCTATATCTTTTGGTAGTTTTATGAAACCGGATCCTTTTATGGGTTGGAAGAATCTATTAATATTCAATTCTTAACCTATAATTCTTACTAAACCCCAGCCACTATCCTTCTCTTGAAATTCTTCTGTTCGTTGTTGTATTTTATATAATATATATATTTTCAAACTCAATTTCAATATCCTCTTGATTTAATATTGTAGACATTTGGGTTTGAAATGATTTTATAGAAATAACCATCCCATCATCACCATCGTCGTTACTCATCTTTGCATATTCAGCAAAAAGTTCAGCATTCACTTTAAAAAATGAGCATGCTTCTTCTTTAATATTTTTTAAAAACTCAGTAGGATTAATTATAGATTCATTAGTATTGTCAATTATATAAGTTTGGATTCGGTTTTCAAATGACTCTTTAATCAATCTTATATTATCACAAAATTTTTCGGCAGCTTTGTTTTTATGAATGTTTGAACGAATATGGTAGCTCCAATTGTTAACCCCAACATTACAGCATTCACAAAACCTATGTTGTTTCATGTGGCGTAACATATTCCTACGCCTTAAAAATTCAGCATTACAAATGTTACACTTACTTCTGTTCACATTTTCGTGAATTCTCATGTGCTCTCATGTGCTCTTTTCAATGATTTTTTCTTGTGAAACCTTTTGAACAAGTTTCACAGACGTAACTTACTCCTTTTCCAGTTAATTTAATTTTGTTTGCTTCTGGTTCCATTTTACTATTTAAAAGTTCTTTGTTGGAAGTTTTAAAAAAATTATTTTATCGAAGGGAAAGGTACCCCCCTCCCTTTTATATACAACTTTTACTCAATGTTAAACCTTCTACATATAATGCAACTTTTTAGTAAGATTTGATCTATTTTTTAACCTTTTCAATTTTAATTATAGTCTTTATACCCTACACATTAAGTATAGGGTATATTAACTTTAGTATGAAATTTGTAACCACCAAAAAGAAGCGAGTTAGATATGGACATGTATATATATTCTGAATCAGGATCACCTCCTGAGTCGATTTAGCGATGTCCCTCCGTCCGTTCGCACGATAACTCAAAAACTAGTGGAGCTATCTTGATGAAATTTACATAGTAGGTTACTAATTACGAAAGGAAGGCTAAGTTCGAATCTGCACAAAATCGGTCCATGGGTTCGGGCACCTCCCATACAACTCCCAAAACCGAATACGCATATCTTCGAAATTAATAAAGATAGAAACTGCAAATTTGATACGAGGGTGTTGTTTCCTTTATCCCTAATTTGCCTAAAATTTCAGATGAATTGGAATGGTTGTTCGGGTATCTCCCACATAACTCCCAAGACCGAACAAGCATATCTTCGAAATTAATAAATATAAAAACTTGAAATTTGATATAAGAGTATTCTACCCTGTTCTGATAATGTCTCTAAAATTTGGGATGAATTGGGGAGGTGGTCCGGGTGCCTTCACACACTTCCCAAGACCTAACAAGCATATCTTCGAATTTAATAAAGATAGAAACTTGAAATTTTGTACAAAGGTTGTAAAAGCATTTATTTTTTTAGCTTATATTAAATATCTAACTAAAATAACTTATGGATTTTTAATTTAATTTGAATTTTTTAGTTGTAGGGTATAAATAAGTCGGTTACATCGACTTACTGTTACATTTACTTGTTTTTATTTATTGTTGACCAATATATTTTTTCTGACAAAAACATAGGTATTTCATAAAATGGCCTGGAATAGTTACACTGAGCTATATGTAAATTCATAGGTATGTAGAAATCTTCTTGTTCCAGTCTGAGTTTATTCTCTTTAATACACCTCTCAAAATATTTGAAGACATATTCCCGTACATTCAATTCAGCTCCATGGTTGTATGACATCACTGCTTATGTAAAATCTAACAAGAGAACGGCGGGTGTACTCATCTAATTGCAATGTAATTTTTTTAGTTCGCTCAGTATGATTAAATGTTAACGAAAATCCTTTTGAATTTAATTTGGGTTGGTTGATTGTAAGATCTTGATAAAAGGCATACCACGCCAAATAATTCATCTCACAAATAACTTTATGACGACGTTGAAAAATTATTGATGTATCAAAGTTTTCAACATTAAATCCAATTTGTATTTTTGTTGTTTGTTTTTTATGCACATACTATATATAACTTAGTAAAAGATTTTGCGGAGGCTCACTTTTTTGTTTTTCAACGACTTCTGAATTTGCTACTTACTCTATTTTTTTTAACTGAAGAATTTCATATGAAACATTTTGTATTTATAATGTTTAGTCACATTTTTCTCCACATTTAAAATTGTCCGAAACATTCTTGGTATTTTTTATCATTTTTGAGTGGGGATGATATTGTATTAAATAAATTTATAATATTTTTCATACTTTTGCAGTTACATCGCATCCATAAATATACGCAACAATATTGACCGCAAACTGATGTACGATTTTGTAGAAAATTTACAAGCTCACTGTGGAATGGTGGATTTCCAAAGGAATCAAAATATTCTGCACACTCTTGAACTGGCACAAAAATTGCTAACCAGTGTGTTCCTTTAAACACCTTTAAATAGTTTACGTGTTGCAGTATTACATTTCAGAGCTTTCGTTACCTGAAGTGTATTCATTATTTTGTAAACAAGAAATATCAATTAGACGAGTATTTCCTCCTATATATGTTGTACACTGTTGTACATATGTAATACACTGTATGAAATGCACTGATTAATCATATCAAATCATTTACCAAATAATGGTAATCTATGGAATGTATTAATTATTAGTATTGTATTAAAGTAACTTTGTATTAGTATTAGTAGCGTTAGTAATAAGTTATAAATAGTTAAATAAGTAAAATAAAGACACTGTTAATATAGAATCTTACAACAATGTTTTTCAATAATAACCAAAATATATTACATGGCGACCGTGACAGTCATTTTCGGGTTCGGTTTAAATAAATAAAAAAAAGTGTAAATAATTCTATTAATAAGTATAGGTTAGGTTAGGTTAAGGAGGCTGCCAAAAAGGCACACTTAGACCGTATTTGGTCCATTGTGATACCACATAGAAGCTTTTCTATCCCACTCGTTAAAACCAATTTGAGCTTTTTGCAAAGCGAAGAATACTTTTCACATTTTTACCTGCCAGATCGCTAAGGCTGCCGAAGAGATATTGCCCCAAATGGGTATTCCTTCTTGCCGACAAGGCCGGGCATGTGCCAAGGAGATGGAGAGTAGTTTCCTCCTCTTCTTCATCTTTGCAGGCTCTACAATAGTAGTTTGCGGATAAGCCAAGTCTTCTGGCATGCTTCCCTTTTAGACAGTGACCGGTGATTATACCAATTGTCATTCCAATGTCTGCCCTTTTGAGAGAAAGCAGATCATTGGATCATCTTAAATCGGTTTTGGGCCATATCAATCTTATGGTATTGCATGAGGTCATGTTTGACCATTTGTAATTTATCATATCCGTAATTTCCTTTCGAAATAACGTTTTGCTTGTGGATAGTGGTACCCCTAGTCCTGCCCTTTCCGGCAGAACTTGTAAGGTTGTACCAATTCTTGCAATTTCATCAGCTTTTTAATTTCCCGGAATACATCGATGACCTGGTACCCTGCAAAGCTGAATACTAAACTGCCTGGCAGTTTAGTCCATCTCGTTAAGAAGTTTTCGGCAGTTTATTATAGTCTTCGAGGTTGTGCATGTTGATACCAGAGATTTTATTGCAGCCTGACTGTCTGACAGAATACGTACTTGCTTCACAGTCAAAACGCTTCCATTCAGTAGAAACAAGGCTTCTTGAATTGCCATAATTTTCGCTTGGAAAACACTACAATGGTCTGGTAATCGAAAATTATGACTGATATTCAGATTATCTGAGAAGACGCCGCATCCTGAACTGCTGTTCATTTTTGAACCATTCGTGTAAAATTGTACTCCTTCGAAGGTCATCACTGTGGTCGCGTACCAACTCTCACGGCTTGAGATGCTCATCATATGAGATTTCCCGAAGAAGTGAGTGTGGGACCTGTAGTCCACCAAGGCGGGAGTGGACTTGAATTGGTTTACGATATCCGAGTGACCTTCTCGTGAATTGATCTACTGGGATGTAGCTTTTAATCTCACAGCAGTGTTTGCGGCTGCAAATTTACTATAATATTCTACAGGCATCAGATTACGCATGATGTCTAATACCGCATAAGGGATTGTTATTAAAGAGCCACTAATACACAGTGTGGCAGTTCTTTGGACCCTAGCGATCGCCTTGCGGTTGACCTCTTTATCGATTGCCTTCCACCATACTAGAACTCCGTACATAAGAATGGGTCTTACTACGGATGTGTATAGCCAGTAAATCATGTATGGCTGAAGCCCCCATTTACCAAAGGCTTTTTTACACGAATAGAGTGCTACTGAGGCCTTCTTTACTCTTTCTGAGATGTTAGCCTTGCAGCTTAACTTCCTGTCTAGAGTTAGACCCAGAAATTTCGCCGTTTCGCTAAAGGCAAGAGTGGAGCCATTTAACGAAGGCGGCCTTATTTTAGGAATTTTATATTTCCTTGTAAAAAGGACCAGTTCGGTTTTCTGTGGATTTACTGACAGTCCACAGTCTGTAGCCCATGTGAGGTTGCACCCTCCTTGCGGAGCCCCTCTTTTCACAAACCTTTTTGCTGAAGCGTTGCCTAAGTTGGCACTGATGGCCTTGCTATTTAGCATATTAGCTATCAGTGCTCTTACCTCCGGTTCAACTCCTAAGCTTATGAGTGGGTATGAACACTGATTGACGTTATTAAACGCTCCGTCAATGTCTATAAAAGCTGCAAGAGTATACCCTTTGCAATTTAAAAATCTTCCAATCGAGCTCGTCAAAGTATGAATTGCAGTATCCACTGACTTCCCTTTACAGTAAGCATGTTGAGAGGCTAACAACAGATTTGTATCTAAGTTGCAGCGGATATGGATGTCGATCAATCTTTCTAAGGTTTTTAGGAGGAAGGATGAGAGGCTTATAGGCAAAAAATCCTTCGCATAGACGTGACTACTATTGCTGGCCTTGGGTATGAACACTACTCTGACCTGTTTACATTTATGCGGGATAAGCCCCAAATTAAGACAACCACAGAAAATCAGAAAATGCTTTTTAGCCAAACCAGGGTAGTAGATGCAGTTTGCTGGATCTCAACGGGTATAATTCCATCCGTCTCGGTTGATTTGAATGGTTTGAAACTATCTATAGCCCATTGTAGTTTGTCTCCTGTAACCACCACCTCTGAAATAGTAGGGGGAGGATTCAGAACACAAGCCACCTCTGAGCTGTTATTTGTGTACCCAGGAAAATGGATTTTTAAAAGTAATTCCAACGACTCATCACTTGTGGTAGCCCAGCTGCCATCTTCTTTTTTAAGAAGACTGGGGACCATGGGTTTTGTCGATAGAATTTTCCTAAGTCTAGATGCCTACTTGACGTGTTCTATACCTCCGCAGAATAGTCTCCATGTGTCTCTTTTCGACCTTTTTAAGTGCTTTTTTGTGCTGACTAAGAGCCGTTTTATAAGAGCTCTAGTCCTGTACCTCATTCGTTTTTTGGTGTTATTAAAAGCCCTCCTACTATCTTTCCTTAGAGTTTTGATTTCATCATTCCATCAAGGTGGTTTAGATTTCCTCCTAGACTTACTGATGGGACACGAATGCTCTAAGGACTTATTGCAGGCCTTAGTAAAAACGTTTACTAGGCTATTTAGATCCTGGATATTTTTAGGAATTTCAGGTGTTAAGGAGGGAAGCGTTGACTTTAAGTGCTTCCTATATTTGTTCTAGTCAGTTCTCTTAGGATTTCTATAGACTGACTTTATTGGAGGACTTTCGTCCAGACTGAACTAAAGGTATCTGTGATCTGAAAACGAATGCTCATCAGAAACTTTCCATGAGTTTATTTTAGAATAAATGAAGTTCGAGACGAAGGTTATGTCTAGGACTTCCTGCCTATTACTAGTAACAAAGGTAGGTTCCCTGCAGGTGTTGCAGATAAGAAATTTAGTACTTAAAATGTAATCAAAAAGTGACTCACCTCTTTCGTTGGTATCCGAACTATGGTGAGATGTCAGACGCCAGATGTCATGGTGAGCAATGGCGTCGCAGCTTATGATGACCCCAATGGGCCTCTTGGATCAAGATTATATCCTCACCCGTTCTCCTGAGGTGGAGTTCAAGTGCGGCGGAAGCCGCTTTGAAGTGATGGAGATTAATTTGGAGTAGCTTCATTACCTGAGCCATCCTTAATCTCAACCACCGTCGCGTTAGCTTCATCCTCGAAAACCATTGAGAAGCTTTTAGCATCATCAAAGCTGTTAGAATAAGATCTAAGAAGATCTTCTTCATCGTCAGCCTTGATGACATAATTCACTCTCTTTGGAGCCGAGGAGGATGCTACTTAAACGACATCGGATCGGTCAGAGTCTGCCTCTTGGGCTTGACTTGGTTCTTCACCGATGCTGCTTGAGGCTTCCACCTCATCCTTCTTGTACAGCTTCAGTGTAGCTGCTCTGAAGCCGTAACTAATGACCTCTTTGGCTTTCGCTAGGGGTTGTAGCGAATTCTTATTGACAATGACCAACGCCTGTCGGGATTCTCCTACTACTTCCCCTAGTTTGGCAATCTTCCAACTGTGAGTTGGAAGTTGGGGATTTAACACTTTCATCATTTTGATGATCGTGTCTGCTTCGGCAGGTTCTCTCGGCAACCATACCCTAGCTCTTGGCCTGCTAGAGATTTCCTCCCTGTTTACGGCTTTGAGCTTGGCTTCCGGCCACAGACTTCCCATCCTACCTATCGCCTGCTTGTAGAGATCTCCCGACCTCTGATCAGCACAAGCAGTCAATTTGACATGGCCCTGATGGCAGCCAGCGTCTCTACAGGAGGATGGTGTTCCCGGATTTTCCTCCAGTACCTGGACGAAAGTTGTGTTTAAAGCAACAACAACCTTCTTCCAGTTACTGGGAGAAATACCCCCATCCTCTAGCACCTCAAATAAGTATAAGTAATATTTAAAATTTTAAAGTAAAAGTAAAAAAAAAAAAGTGAAAAATATATAAAAACAAGTAACTTTAAAATTTTATTAAAAATAAAATTTAAGGACTGGCGATATATTTTCTAGTATGGTTTGAACTTTGTCACATATTTTAATTAATACATAAATTGACCTCTTATTGAACGATTATTTTCGAATACTTTTATTTTCCGCAATCAAATTTCTAATTCTTAACAAATTTTTAAGAAAAAAAAATAATTGATTTGAATGAAAAAAGTGCAATATTATTGAATTTGTGATGCATAAATAATATACATACATATGAATCATAATATTAACTTTGAAAGAAATTTCAACAAATAATTTTGTGAATTGCATGAAAATTGTTTTGTACATTTATTACCTATTAATTTTAAAAATCTACGCTTAAATTTTATTCTTAAAAAAATTTCAAAAATACATACATATATATGTATGTACTTGTTTTTTACTGGTTTTCAATTCAATTCAATTTTTAAAATAAAAATATACAAATCATTTTCCATATTATATTACATAATATGTACCTCAATGGGAGCGACGAATTTTTATTAGAATAATTACGAATACTCATTCCAATAATAACAAAGTTTTATATACAATGCACACATTTTTTAGCTTTTATTTTTACAAAATGTACTTTCATACAAAATTTGTCAGTAACTCAAAAAACCTTACATATTATACACATTCATTCATCATATTATACACATACTTACATTTTATATTCACATCCATTCTTTACACAAAACAGAAAAAAACAAAAAATATGTAGATAAATACTTAGCATTAACATAGCTACATATGCATTCAAATACATACATATCTATACTATTCATATCAAACTACATGTATAGCAATAGCGTATATTGTATAGAAACATAAAAAACAAATTAAAACAAAAAATACGTATAGCCATAGACTATATTATATAACTAACACTGTAGCTATATAAATACATTATTATATCATTCACATTTAAATATCAAAGTATATGTATAGCAACCATATATTATATTGTATAGAAACATAAAAAAGAAAATAAAACAAAAAATACGTATAGCTATAGATATCTAACACTACGTAGCTCTATAAATACATTTGTATAATGTATATCATTCATATTCAAATTTCAAACTATATGTATAGCAATAGCATATTATAGAAACATAAACTTCGGAAAAAAAAAAAGAAAAAAGGAGGAAAACAAAGGCTCATATATTTCGCCAATAATAATTATTAAAATATTTTATTTAATTACTATTCATTTATAAGTAACACTATTATAATAATAAAATAACATAAAAAACCATTATTATTTAAATTTTTTTGTTAATAACTATTTTGTTAGAAGTGACTTTATAATGACTAAATTAAAAACAATTAGGTATTATAAGAAAATTCCGGTGATAACTGACGAAAACTTTTTTAAAATGTCAGAGAAAAAGGATGTAGTCACATATGTTACGGAAACGAGGTGTGAAGTGTTGTGTTACACCTGGTCAGAAATAAGCGGAAAAAACTACGAAAAACTAAAAGAACAAAGTGTGAAATCACAATTGAGCCAAACAATAAGAGCAATAAAAATCAATTAAAAATAGAAATTATAAAAAAAAAAGAGAAAAAATTAAATTAAAATTAAAAAAAAGATAACAATAATAATGAAAATAAAAAATTTTTTCGTCAAATAATAAAACTTTTTCAAACTTTCACAAATTCAACTTAAAAAACAATGTTAAATAAAATAAAATAAAAAAAAAAAGTGAATAAAATGAAAGGAAGCAAGTCGAAAATAGATAACACAGGAGAAATAAAGAACACCATCATCATAGAAACACTTCAAAAACAACATGATAATATCTATTGGATCCTGTTGGTGATTGCAGTAGTAAAAATATTAAAAGCAGTTAGCATGATATATCACAACATCAGGAAAAACATCAAAAGAAAATGTCAAGTACGAGTGCCGCAAGTCGAGTAAAGGAAAAAGATAAGTCAAATTTAAATTTCATTAAAATTAAATAAAATATATAGCTTAGTATAAATTAAAACTACTATTTGAAAATTACTACTTTAAAATTAAAATTAACTTTTGAATAGAATTCATAAATAAATAATCAATTTTTTTTTACTATGTATTTTAACTAACTAAATGATTATTTTTTTTTATCCTAAATAAATATATTTAATATAAAGTCAAATATAAAAATAAAGTTAATATAAAGTCAAATAAATTACAGTTTAAAAAAAATGGAAAATTTGTATCAAAATTAGAATAAAAAACTTTTCTAATATAAAAGTAGCATACGTTTTATTAAATAGCTCTTCTTTCTAATGAATAAATATCAGAGAAAATTATTATATTATTATAAATAAATTTTAATAAATAAATAGAATTCTTATAAATAGATAGTAATTTAAAATTTTTTTTTAAGTAATTTTAATTTTCTTTTGCAATTATATTTACAATATATATTTTAACTTAAAATATAACCACTATATATTTTTAAGTTAAAAATTTATATGAAACTAATGTTTCTTTATCAACATATATAAAATTTTTTTTAAAAAAAAAAGGGCTAAAAAAATCATATTATTGAAGTTTAAATTTTTAATTTTTTGCAAATAAACTTTTATTTTTTATATATTATTTAAAATTGTATATAATTATATATATAATTATTATTATTATTAAATATATATATAATTATTATAATCAGCATATTATAAATTTTTATATTTTTTTTATTCTAAATAAATACATGTTTTATATTTTTTTCGATAACTATAAATTTAATAACAAGAAAATTTTTTTTGTCAATATAACTAAATCTAAATTTGTCTTAAATCATATGAGTATAAAAATAAAATTTTTTAACTATGTCTAAATGAAAAGTACAAATGAATTTATCACTTACTCAAATAAATTTCATCATTGTTTTTAAAGCTTTAGATCCAATTATAAAAGCCTAATAGTAGCAAAGCATGAATTCTTAAAAGCGACAAAGACCGTACTGAAAAAGCATATATCAAAAAACCCAATTACTTCAGACAAAAACAAAATAAGAATTATTAAAAGCTATAATAAACTGATTAAGATTATACAGGTACTGTGGGAAAGAGTCAAAAATAAGAAAAATTTATTAAAACATTTCATTTTTGCCAGAGATAGACTAAAAAGGGTTTACAAAATATTAGAGTGTGAGACAAAAATACCCGATAATGTATCCTCTCTAATTGATACGTCAGATGATGAAAATTCTGAATCCGAAAGTGTAAAATCTGAATCTAGTAGTGAAGACTTAATAACTGAAACAATGTCGTTATCTCACCCAGAATTTCTAAAATTAGCGTCGTGCACCATAAATAAGAATTATAATGGTGACCCGCAAAGTTTACAATCATGTATTGACTTAGTGAACTTATTAGAGAAAATGGCAACAAATGCCATTCTAAAAGCACTTTCGAAATCGTTCATATTATCAAAACTTGAAGAAAAAGCCAGAAAATGTATAACAGATGAAGATAATACTGGCAAAATAATTGAAACACTAAAAAGGAAAATTAAAACGGAAAGTTCTAAAATAATAGAAGGCAGAATGCAAGCCTTAAAAACAGACAGAATTCCCCTACAAGACTTCGCTAAACAAGCAGAAAGTTTAGCTGAAAATTTTAGAAGATCCCTAGTTATGAAAGGGATCAGTACTAGCAAAGCAGTTGAGTTGTCGGTTGAAAAAACAATCGATATGTGTAGAGTTTCAGCTCGCTCTGATTTTGTTAAATCAGCGCTCGCAGCTTCTAAATTTGAAGATCCTAAAGAAGTTGTAGTGATGAACACGAATTCAGAAAATAAATTAATTTCACAAAATATAAAATTAAAAACTTTACCATTGTCTGATTTCGATATAATAAAATTAAAACAAAATTATAATGGTAATTCGAATAGTACTAAAGAACTAAAAGAAATTATTACTAAAAGTATATTCCAATTATAATCAGACCCTATGCCTGTTAACAATTTTTACAAACAAAAACTAACAATTATAGATGATAAACCTGTGTATATTAAAAACTATAGACAAGCGCATACATAAACGGATGAAATAAATAGGCAGGTTAACAAATTATTGGAAAATAAATTGATTGAACCTAGTCAATCTAATTACAATAGCCCAATTATTTAGTACCACAAAAAGGAAATAAAAATAAATGGAGAATGTGTATTGATTATAGCATGGTTAATACAAAATTAATATCGGATAAATTTCCACTCCCAAGAATAGAAGATATTCTCGACAATTTAGGCAGAACAAAATTTTTCTCAGTATTGGACTTATTCATTCCGCTTTTCATCAAGTTCCATTAGATAAACAATCTAGAAACATAACTTCTTTCAGCACACAATCAGGTAGTTATAGATAGAAAGTTCTTCCATTTGGACTTAACGTCTCTCCAAATTCTTTTTCCAGAATGATGTCACTTGCTTTTGCAGGTGCAACACCATTACAATGTTTTCTTTATATGGACAACATTATCGTAACAGGGTGTTCAGAAAATCATCATTTAAAGAATTTGAAATCAGTTTTTGCAATATGTCAAAAATATAATTTGAAATTAAATCATGAAAAGTGTAAATTTTTCAAATCTGACGTTACATATTTAGGTCACAGATGTACGGATCGAGGTGTATATCCAGATGATTCTAAATATGAAGTAATTTCAAAATATCCTACACCTAAAGATAAAGACGAAACTCGACGTTTCGTGGCCTTTGCTAATTATTATCGTAAATTCATACCTAATTTTGCAGGTATAGCAAAACCTTTAAACGCATTAACGAGAAAAAAAGCTATTTTCATTTGGAATGAAGACTGCCAAAAATCATTTGAAAAACTAAAAAATTCATTATTAAAACCACCTATATTACGCTATCCTGACTTTTCAAAAGAATTTACTTTGGTCGTAGACGTAAATATGAAGTAATTTCAAAATATCCTACACCTAAAGATAAAGACGAAACTCGATGTTTTGTAGCTTTTGCTAATTATTATCGTAAATTCATACCTAATTTTGCAGGTATAGCAAAATCTTTAAACGCATTAACGAGAAAAAAAGCTATTTTCATTTGGAATGAAGACTGCCAAAAATCATTTGAAAAACTAAAAAATTCATTATTAAAACCACCTATATACACTATCCTGACTTTTCAAAAAAATTTATATTGGTTGTAGACGCATCCAAAGATGCAGTAGGCGCTGCTCTAACTCAAAATTATAATGGTACAGATCTACCAATCTCATTCGCCTCTAGATCATTTACGAAAGGTAAATCTAACAAATCAACTATTGAAAAAGAGTTAGTAGTCATCCACTTTGCAATAACACACTACAAACCTTACATTTATGGTACACAATTCGTCGTTAAAAGCGACCATAAACCAATAACCTATTTGTTTTCTTTAAAAAATTCGTCATCTAAATTAACACGTATGAGATTAGATTAAGAAGAATATACTTTTACAGTAGAATATTTTAAAGGGAAGTTAAACGTAGTAGCTAATGCATTATCACGCATAAATATAAAAGATTTTCAATTAGCCCATGATAATAATAATACTGTTCAAATAATGAACGTAAAAACTAGATCAAAAACCAATAATTATACAAATAATAAAAATAATAATTTTGATAATAAAATACAATCCTCTGAGGAAGATTGTAATGAAAATAAAAGATAAAAATTTATGGATCATTAAAAAATTGGAACATTCCCAAAATAAAATATTGAAAAATAATAATGAAATCCTAGGCAAAGTATTTAGAAAAAGAAAATGAGCAATTAATATGAAAATGAGTAAATTTATGGTTAAAAAGAAAATAACATTAGAGTTATTTTTCCGCGGACTAGAAATAGAAATCAATAAATTAAATATAAATGAAATAGAAATCGATACTAATGATTTGACATTTACTCAATACACTATAAATGACTTTAACGACATAGGTAATACAGCTCTTAATAAATTAAAAATCGCGATCGTAAATAAACCGAAAGTTGTTGAAAAATTAATAGAAATAAATAGTATACTAGATAAGTATTATAATGATCCTATTTTCGGCGGACATGTCGGACAAAAAAGACTTTATGCAAAATTAAGATCAAAATATTATAGAAAAAATATGAAAAACGATATAGCTAAATATATTAAAAATTGTAAAAAATGTCGATTAAACAAAATAAAAATGAAACATTTTTCATATACAAATAACTGAACCTCCTCAAAAACCTTTTGACGTGGTAGTGATTGATACAATTGGTCCATTACCAAAGACCATAAATAACAACCAATATGCAGTAACAATTATTTGTGACTTCACTAAATTTTTAATAACCGTACCAATTCCAAACAAAGAAGCCAAAACCGTTGCAATAGCTATTATTGAGAATTGCGTTTTGACATTCGGACCTACGAAAAGTATTTTAACAGATAGAGGAACGGAATGTAAAAATCAAATAATGAAAGAAGTTCTTACATTGTTAAATATTGAACATAAATGTTCCACAGCATATCACCATGAAACATTAGGAACTATAGAAAGAAATCATAGAGTTCTTAATGAATACTTACGTTCGTACATAAATGAGAACAAAGACAATTGGAACAGTTACTTACCATACTTTACAATTCCACACCAAACGTAAGTTTTCAAGAAAAATATGCTCATTTGAATTGGTTTTCGGTAAAACACCAGTAATACCAGAATTTATCTTAAACAGTAAAATTGAACCAATATATAACTTTGACAATTACAGTAAAAAACTTAAATACAATTTACAAGTCATGCATACAAATGCCCAATACTTACTACAAAAAGCTAAAATAAACAACAAACGAATTCATGACAAAAATGCAAAAGGATATGATTTTAAAATAAATGATGACGTTTTATTGAGAAGGGAAAATTCACATAAATTAGATGCATTGTATAATAGTCCATTTATTGTAACAAAAATAAAAGATTCAAATATTACAATTAAAAGTTTAGAAAATAAAGAAGAAATAGTGCATAAAAATAGATTAGTTAAATTCATAAATTAAATAGCATCTAGCTATAAAATAATTTAGAAATAATTTTCAATAGTCTTAAACTCTTATTATTACCTAATATAAATAATTTTATTTGACTTAGCTTAGCGAAATGTATTATTCAATATAAATAGTTCCAAGTGATGTAGTTTAATAACATTAATGAGTTGGCCAGCTCAGCAAAATTATATTATAAAATTTTATGTTACAATTCAAACAAATTTTAATTTTTTTTTGTATATTACTTTATTTGTATCATAGCAATAAAATTTGTTTTATGTTACCCTAACTTTTTTTACTGTTACCCTTTGTTTACTGTTACGATAATATCCGATAATATTTCAAATGTATAAAGTTTTTAAATGAAAAGAAAAGCGAAAAAAAAACCAAAATATTGCTGGTTAACAAAAACAATTTTTTTGTATATAATTTTTTTTCCCTTTCCTTTTTCTTTCGGATGGAGATGTAATATAAAATACATGACTAAAATATAGCATAATGAATTGCCCTTTAAAATAAGAAGTATATCGATCATTAACCTTTCGCTGAATTTGCATTATTAGCATTAATTATTAAATTAATATGAATGCATTGACCGACTTAATAAAGATCAATTTGATATGCATACAGTATTATATCTTTATACACTGTATGCAATGCACTGATTAATCATATCAAATCATTTCTTTGTTTAATGTCAATAACCCAAGGAATGCAATAATAACTATAATAACAAAGCATATTAAGTATACCAACTAGTGATAAAAATATAATTGATATCGATTACCCAAATAATGGTAATCTATGGAATGTATTAATTATTAGTATTGTATTAAAATAACTTTGTATTAGTATTAGTAGCGTTAGTAATAAGTTATAAATAGTTAAAGTAAGTAAAATAAAGACACAGTTAATATAGAATCTTACAACAATGTTTTTCAATAATAACCAACATATATTACGCTAGGATTAATTGTTAAATGTTTCATGTATAATGTAGCTTCAAGAATTTTTAAATAACTTTCATTGTTATCATTAAAGAAAATAAAAACAATTTGTTTTGTTTTTTAAAACAATTGTTTACCGATTAAAGTTGGTAAAAATCCATCATGTTGAACTAATATTTTTGTTTTGGCTTTTATATTTTTCTTAGCACAGGCTAGAAATCTTAATTGTTTTTTATGTTTTTTTAATTTTGCTTTTTTGCTGATGATATTTTATTATTGCCATTTAATATAGTGATTGCAATTTCAGTAGTTTTTATAACATCTTCATCACAATATTTATGAATATTTTTACGAAATTCCTTCTTGTTGTACTTTCCTAGTACATGTAATATATGTCGGTTTTTCTTCAATCGTTTCATACTTTTGACAGCTGTTATTCAAATCATCCGTATCACAGAAACATACACAATATTCTTTATAAAAAATATTAGTTCTAATACGAAATAAATCATTAATATCTTGTGTTAAATCCAACACAATATAACCATGAGGTTTTGATGTTGACTCATTATATACTCTCAAGAAACTCTTTATATTTTCCGGATATAGTTGTCTAGCAAGAGGAAAAATCTGTGATCTGTCTCGAGGGTTTTTGAAAAGCACTAAATATTTACAATTTAATGAAATATCTCTTGAGAATTTTCCCTGATGAAAAACGTTTTACGTTAACAATATAATAAAATTAGGATGGTACGATCCTTTAGTAAATAGCTCACATATCTGTTTATTTGCAGAATCTAACATTAAGTCATCTAAAACAATTAAATAAGGTTTATTTTCATTATTACTTAACTCATTTGGGATACTGGTATAAAAGTCTATATCACGAAAAGCTAGATTTTTTGGAATGGCAGACATTTCTGGGTTACGCCATTTTATTGTTTTAATTTTCGAATAAATCAATCTATCAATATTTTCAATTAAATTACACACAAATGGTGTTTTTCCACATCCAGATGGTCCCGCTATGATCATTGTAAATGGGTGAAAAAAATCAATCATTTTTGGTCTTTGTCTGATAAGAAACCGAATTTAAAATACAATTTAGAAATAATATAAAAGCAGCGAACATATTCTTAGTACAGTCATTTTGAATTATGGAAGTAGAGGAGTTCTTAAATATTTATTCCTCCGTCTTATTAGATGATCATAAGAGACTAATATTACATCTAGATATATAAACACATTAAAAATTTTTCTAGAGTAAATAAATACACTTCAATTTATGGTACTCATTTTGCCCTTTGTCCGTGGGCATATGATAATTCTACTTTTAGACCGGACATATGTGAATGTCATATAATAGAAAATTATAGAATCACTTTGGAAAATTTAATTAAATAGTACGACAATAAAGTCGAGGCTACAAGTTGTGTCAGAAATTCATAGAGGTGCTAGAAGAAAATATATTCAAAAGGGTTTAAATGATACTTGGCAAATTGATTTGGTTGAAATGGTTCCATATGCAAAATTTAATAAGGCATATAAATATTTATTAAGTGTTATTGATACATTTTCAAAATTTGCGTATGCCGAACCAGTTAAAAATAAGAGCGCTGATAATGTTTTAATTGCAATGAAAAATATTTTTAAGCGAGCTGGTAAAAAAAAATATATTTACAATCTGATCAAGGTACGGAATTTTTCAACAAAAAAATTTCAAAATCTAATGAGGAAAAATAAAATTAACCATTATCATACATATTCAGAACTATAAGCATCAATTGTAGAACGTTTTAATCGTACCCTAAAAAACATGATGTGGAAACAATTCAGTTTACAAGGCACATATAAATGGTTAACTATTCTGCCATCGCTAATAGAAAAATATAACTCAACATATCATAATACAATTAAACTTCCACGTAAAAATGTTACAAAGAAAAATGAGAAATTATTATTAAAAACTGTCTACAATAAATTAAAAGTATCTATTACGAAAAAGAAAATACAAAGTTAGAGATTTTGTTCGTATAAGTAAATTTAAAGGTATATTTGTAAAAGGTTATCAACCTAATTGGTCAACAGAAATTTATACAATAGCGAAAATAAAAGGAATTGATGCAATAACATACAATTTACTTGATTACACACAAAAACAAATAAAAGGTAGTTTTTATGAACCTGAACTTACATCTGTTAAATTTCCTAATATTTAACTTGTATAAAAAATAATAAGAAAAAAAGGAAATCAAGTTTTGGTTAGGTGGCTTGGCTTTGATAAAAAATCATGATTCATGGATAAATAAACAAGGTAGGGTGTAAACCAACGGTTTTTAAAAGCGCACATTTCCAAACCTCAATATAAACTGTTTAGAATTGTGACTTGCACAAAAATTTGAAAATTTCATGTAATAAGAAAAAACGTGAAAATAGGATTTCTTTGAAATTTTGAGGGGCTGTAAGTCCGGAATCCTATATAACTAAGAAAAATCGTTAACACACGTTAAAATATATTATTGAACCTTTAATTTTCATGTCTTGCCGAAGAAAAATTTTTACAGGTGTCTAAGTTACAGGTGTCCAAAAATAGCAAATTTTCAATTTTTGAGACGTAATAACTCTTAAAGAGGGGGTACTACCAAAAAATTTTCTGAAGAAACTTATACTAATTCTAAAAGTGTTTTCTTGTCTCAAAATTTCAGGTTCCTATCTAAAGGCGTGTCGGAGTTATGAAAAAATAATTTTCATGCAAAATCTGGTTTTCACATAACGGTAAATTTAAATAGTAAATTACAAAAGATTACATAATTTAGATATTGTTTTATATAGATAATAAAATTTCTGGTCTTGTGGCTGTTTTAGATTGCAAAACCATTACGCAGAACCTGAGATATGTACATCTGAAAATAGGGCTTTTTCGCAATTTTAAAGAGCTGCAACTTTGGAACACTCTACAACTAAAATAAACCTTTAACACACGTAAAAATATATTACTGTAGCTTTAATTTTTATATCTTGCCGAAGTAAAATGTTTACAGGTTCCTAAGTTACAGGTGGTTAAAAATTACAAATTTTCAATTTTTGAGCCCTAATAGCTCATAAACAGGGGGTGGCCCAAAAAAATTTTCTGAGCAAAATTATACTAATTCTAAAAGTTCTTTCTTGCCTCAAAATTACAAGTTTCTATCTAAAAGCGTGCCGGAGTTATGAAAGGAGAAAAATAATGCAAAATTTGGTTTTCACATAACGGTAAATTTAAATACTAAATTAAAAAAAATTGTATAATTTTGATATTAATTTACAAAGTTAAAAAAAAACACCTGTCGAACGCCGTTTTCAGATTGAAAAAATCTTAAGCAGAACATAAGATATATGCATTTAAAATAGGGCTTTTTCAAAGTTGGAGGGGCTGTAGCTCCGTAATGGAAGGGGCTACATGAAAAAGTTGTTCCACAAAATTATTTTTTTTAAGAAACCTACCCATGGATAAAAAATTTTTTCTCTATCTTTAACGGTGTAGAAGTTTTGTAAACAGATGGACGGACGGACGGACAGAGTGAAACTAATAAGCACATTTTTTCAAAATTTTTTTGGAAATGTGCTAAAAAGATATTATTTAATGAATAATAATTTATAAACTTTTAGTAAAAAATGCAATGCTGTTATTTAATAATATTAAAAACAACTTTTTAACGCAAGTTTTTTTTTTTTCAATTTGTATTTTATGATCACGGCTTTATATTTTTTACTTTTTTAATTCAAGTAAATATTAAATAAAAATATTTACTATTTAATTTAAAAATCAAATAAATATTAAATTAAGTTTAAACTTTTATAATTTTATACAACCAAACTTTAAAAACTTTTCAGCTAAATAAGCTTTTAAAACTTTTAATATAAAATATTTACTTAATTTCTTTTAAAAATTTTATACAAGTTCTAGCTTGTTATTATTTGTTTCAAAAATTTTTTAGTCAAGTTCATAATCAAATAAGCTTCATTTTCAAATATAACGAACGATCTTTATGTGCTTATATGAACCCAAAGATAACCAAAGCCCTTAATTGTCGCTCAAAGCTTCCATACATTGAGTTCCCATATCCTATCTATTGTAGTTATAGTTATATCTCTTAGTTAGAAGAACTAATATTTTTTTAAAATAGACCCATATAATTTTAACAACTGATAGATATTATAAAAATATTAATTTTATTTTTAACAACTTTTTTTTGTAGCCCAACCTGTTACGGAGCTACAGCTCCCCAAACTTCGAAAAACCTCTATATTTAAATTGTTGTAACACAAATTATATAAGGTATATCTTCAATTTGAAAACCCCAAACGATTACTGCTGTTATTAGCTTTAAAAATATATACATATACAATAAATATATACTTGTAGCATACGGTGTCTTAATTTACCGTTATGCGAAACTCAAATTTTGCAAAACTCTTGATTCCTTCTATCTTCCAAAAGCTTTAAATTAGAAACTTGAAATTTTGAGAGGTCTTTGAAAATAAGTAAGAGTCATTTCAGAAAATATTTTCGTATCGCCCCCCGTTTCAAAGCTGTATGGGGTCAAAAACTAAAAAATTCCTTTTTTTTAAACACTTGTCCAAATTTTTTTGAAGTAATATACAAAAATATATTAAAGCTCCAACATTATATTTTTATTCCTTTTAACTTTTCTTAATAATATAGGGTTACCTTAAAATTGACGAAAACGTGGCTCAATTTTTCTAAATTTTTCCAACAAATTTTTGATTTTTGTGCATTTTTT
>OX352772.1:259804385-259907662 GCA_947095535.1 Poecilobothrus nobilitatus | reverse complement strand
CATTTTTTTTTTCTCGATAATTTGAAATTGTTAAGATATTGCTTAGTTCAAAAAAAATTAAATAAATACATATGTTTAGTATAAATTATTATATACATTAGCGGCTTAGTATTAAATGGTACTATAGCATATTTGGAAAAGTTTTGGATTGATAATCATTAGGTGGATGGTTAGAATCTGCCTTTGAAAAATGTATAAACATATAGTTTGAATATATGTACAACCCAAAAATAGAAGTTATAAAACTAGAAATTATAAAACTCACCCAAATTATTTTAAAATACTAAAAAATTAAAAAAATAATATTATAAGCAGAGTGAGTGTACAAGTATCTAAGAGTTGACAAAGGCAACTGTATTTTTCCTCGTTTTTTATTCCTTGCCAGGCAGGAATAATAAAAAAACAAATACGAAATTTTAATATGTTTCTAAGAAAAAGTGAAGACCATAAGGTAATAAAAATTTTGAATATTTAAAGTATTAAATTAAATTAAATTTTGTTATATAAGTAGGTACACATAAATTTGAATAATTTAATCTTTAAGCAAGTGAATTCTTTATGTTTTTTTTCTCTTAAAATGCATTCTTATACTAATAACAATTTAAGTTTCAATAACAATTTGAATAATTCTGAATTTTTTATAGTACAACAGAATATAAGAAGTATGAGAAAGAATTTTGATTCCTTGTTTGTAAATCAAAAGGCTATTGATAATTTTTCAATTATTATTTTTCTAAGTGAGATTTGAATTTTTGACAAAGAGTGGATCAATCCTATTTTAAATTATAATTTCAACCCTCATTGCAATATTACTTATTCTTCCGCTAGGGTTACTGTATTCGTGCAAAGTAATTTAAAATGCAAAGTAGATAATTATAACAGAGTTAGATTTTATTAAGGTAGTTTAAGAAATCAAAAACGATATTTATTGTTTTATTTGCTTATATAGATTTCACAGAAATAATTTTTAGGTGATCTTTCTGATTTATTAAATGGTACTGGATCAACCTACGAATTATATCATCAACCTCTGGATCATGTCTTTTGAAGATCACAAAAACATGTTAATATCTCTTCAAGAACTTTTGTTAGATCTGATATATTTGATTTGCGTAATAGACTCACTAACATAATACCATAAAGTAACTATATATATATACATAGAGTATTCACATGAAAGAAAAAAAGTTAGACAGTTTTTTTTAATTTCATAAAATTCACTTGATCGTATTTTAATTTATTTTTACGTTTTTCTTTTTTTTTGTTTGTATGTCAATTGATGTATGTACATTTGTATATATTTCTTCATATAACTTTTTTGACTTCTTAAAAAAAGAAAAAATCTCGATTCTACCTCGATTTTTTATCAGTAAATTTTAGTTGTTTTCATAACCCAACTATAAGTACAAGAATTATTATTGTAAAAGTATAAAATATGAAAAAATGTGTATATATTAATATAAGTTTAAAGTTATTTTCATTCTCTCTAAAAATATATTTTTTCTTTTTAGTCAATCTTACAATATTTTAAAAATTCAAACTACAAGCTATTTAGTTTAATATCAGATCGATATTTATTATCAGAATATAATGATCCACTTTAAAGCTTATAATACAATCTGAGGTTTTTAAATTGGAATCCATTAATGTATTTCTAAGAGATTTAATTAGATGGAGAAAATCGAATAAGCAAAAAATGTTTTATTATTATAAATACAAAATGGTTTATCAGGTGTTATTTCTAGCAACGAAAAAACTTTGGCTCAAGCTTGGTCACAACTAATTGCCCCTATTATAATACTAATATCGAACAAACTTTTCAAATTTTTTTAATAATTTCTAAAAGTGTTGCAAGACGAATATCTGTATTCTAAATTTAAAAGTAATACGAAAGGTATATCTGTATTGATATGTATGTATATCCATACATCAGTTACAAAAAAAAATATTCATAAAAAATTTTAAAATATTTTATAAACAACGCCTAAATATCTTAAAAGCCGGATCGGAACACTAAATTTATTTTGTACACAAATAGCCTTTTTTTTTTAAAGTTTTTGTTGAATGTTCCGGCTTGTAAGTGTAAAGGCTTTGTTATAAATATCGTGCATTAAAATAACTTTTTTGTTGTTCATGTAGTTGTTTCTTCTTAATTAAATTTTTTTTGTAAAGATATGGTAAGTTGTTTAACCCCTTCGTGCCAAAAGTTTTTTCTTTTCAAAAATACCTTCTTAATTTTGAAAATTTTTAAATTCTGTTTTTCAATATTACTACCTAACTATATGTAGCTACCTTATTCAATATCAAAAAATACTTTTAAGAATTCTGCTATCTAGAAAAACTTACATATCATATCTATCTATCTATCTATCTATATCATAAAGGCTGGTTTTCATGAGAAATTTCATGGATATTATCGCAACTTTAGAAAGAGAAAAATATAGTGCACTACCAGTGGGAAAGAGGGAGAAAAAAAATTATATTAAAAAATATTACAGCCACACTTTGACAGTTAACATAACCTAATTTATTAAAGTTTATATTCATATTTAGTTAAAAATTTAAAATTTTTTATTTATAAAGTTGTTAAAAATAATATACATAGTTTATTAATAATATTTTTATACCGATAAATAACATTTTTATACCGATAAATAATATTTTTATACCGATAATATAGTCATTATACCCTACACTTAAAGTATAGGGTATATTAACTTTGGTATGGTGTTTGTAACCACCAAAAGGAAGCGAGTTAGATATGGACATGTATATATATTCTGAATCAGGATCACCTGCTGAGTCGATTTAGCGATGTCCGTCCGTCCGTTCGCACGATAACTCAAAAACTAGTGAAGCTGTCTTGATGAAATTTACATAGTAGGTTACTAATTACGAAAGGAAGACTAAGTTCGAATCTGGACATAACGGTCCATGGGTTCGGGAACCTCCCATACAACTCCCAAAACCGAATACGCATATCTTTGAAATTAATAAAGATAGAAATTTAAAATTTGATACGAGAGTGTTGTTTCCTGAATCCCTGATTTGCCTAAAATTTCAGATGCATTGGAGTGGTTGTTCGGATACCTCCCACACAAGTGCCACAACCGAACAAGTATATCTTCGAAATTAATAAAGATAGAAACTGCAAATTTGATACGAGGGTGTTGTTCCCTGAATCCCTGATTTGCCTAAAATTCCATATGAATTGGAATGGTTGTTCGCGTATCTCCCACACAGCTCCCAAGACCTGACAAGCATATCCTCGAATTTAATAAAAATAGAAATCTGGAATTTTGTACAAAGGTTGTAAAAGCATTTATTTTTTTAGCTTAGGTATATTAAATACCTAACTAAAATAACTTATGGATTTTTAATTTAATTTGAATTTTTTAGGTGTAGTTACTTTATAGTTACTTTATGATAATACCTAATCAAATAATCAACTCCGATATAAAACGTATAAGTTTAGTATGCTAAATTCTTTGTTAAAAAATAAACTATGGTTTGATGTTTATTATCAATCTGATATTCCAAAGGCATTCGATATTTTTACTTATATTCACAGTACAAATATTTACATTTTTATATATAAACTAAATACTACAATCAGCAGTTATGAGACCTTGAATATCGTTACAAATTTAGTACAATTATTTTTCCATATTATAAATACATTAACTTAAAATATTTTAGTACTGACCTACAATAACTTTAACCTACATTTAAAATATTACAACAAACACCTTTGACATAACATAAATTCATTTATTAAAACAATATCGTATTACATTCAAATATTTAATATTTACGCATTAAAATGCAGCGTCAGAGAAAACCGTTCTATACAGTTTAATTGTTAAAGAAATTTTACTTATTATTAAAATAGTAAGTTTTAAAATTGTAACCTAAATGAAATAAATTATTCTGAACATTCCGCTCTTGTTGTTACCTATAAAACCGTAATTTGATTTGCTGATGGTATTAAAAATCATTGTCCAAATTTTGCTATATACAGTAATACCTGTTAAAAGCAATAATATGAAAATGATCACGGAAATCAAAATGTATTAATGATGTTCTAGTCTAAATATTATTGAATTATTTGACAGATCATTCGATTTGTTACATTGAAGTTATAGAATTTTCTGTATATCTGATATACATATCTCCACCAAAGGATGATATGGGTTGAATAAAATTCAAATTTCCAACTAAAGTTCCAAGTTCTGACATATTCATAACATGATAACATAATTTTAAGATCCGTATAGTATATGACAGACTGAATAGTATAACATCATCGAAATCCGTGAATGAACCGACGAATGAACTGTTACTGTGTATGTTGGGATGGTTCACTGCATAGCGTGGTGGTATTGTTATGATTTCCTTGTTTTTTAAGTTAATATGCTTTGAATGCTTTCCACATTCGCACATAAGATTTTATGGTAGTATTTTGACAAAAATATATTGTCCGTCATTATAAAGACGAATCCATTGGTTATTTGGTTTAACAATATTGAATTAACAGACTTCTTAAAAATTTCGATGTTGTGTGAGCAGACTAACTCGCATCGATATTTCTGGGACTCTAATCCCTAAATAGGTGAGGAGATTTAACAAATCCTCGATGCAATCGTATGGAAGCAGTTAGTAATTTATGTTTTTGATATTGCGAAGTAATGAGTTCTATCACTAGTTGTTGCTAGATGCTTAATGTTGTTGGGTCGAATCATGATGCGCTTATTTTGATATATCGTAAGGAACGGAATAAGATTATATATACGAAGTAAATATTTCATATAATGAATCAAATATATCATATAAGATATTCATGTCCCATGGTATGTTTCTGCTTATTAAATTAGGTTTTTGAATCAATTCGTTGATTGTTTTATGATCAATTCGCCTATCAATTATTATTGGATGCTTTTATTCATATGATATTGGTGACAGGGTTCCGCTTGAATCTATGAAAGCATTATGGACCGGTTTTGATTCCACTTAATATTTTTGCCCCTGGAATACCCTTTAATTGCTCAATTTCATTTTTAAAAAAGTGGTTTTGCATTGCGTACAAGTTTTTTCAGCTATACTTACTTCTATCATCGATATATATAATTGGTTTATTTTTCGTTTGGAACAAGTGAATTGTTTCTGAATTGCAAACACCGTTTTTTTTTTAAATTTTTGAAAGTAATTTTTATTTAATTTTTTTTTTTTACTTCAATTTTTATTTCAATTCTTATATAGAATTAACTTAAGGCTAATAACAATATACTTAGTAAAAATAAAATGAAATATTACAATTGACAGAATTGTATATAAGAAAGAAATAGTTATAATCGTTCTGTTGTCGAAGAAAAAAGTGGCAAACGGGTTATTATAAACTATTTAATTATAGTGGCGAAAAAGGTACGATAATTTCAATATATTAATAAAGTAATAAAATCGAAATCAAATTTCAAACTAAACTTAATAAAAAATATTAATGACAAAACAGATGATAATATAACGAAGAAAAAAGAATAAAAAAAATGCGATCTTTTATATTTCACATTACAAGATGCAATTACTATTTCTATTTCATATTAGAAGATTTATTCATTCATATGTTTATGTAAAATAAATAAATAAACTCATTAGGATTATTAATTATCTTAAGCATATTTCCAGTCTGATCGAAATTCAGTTATTGTACCCAGATTTTAATATTTTTAAGAATTGAGCGCTCCTAATATATTTAGGTAGTTGATTATAAATTTTGGGTGCTATGACATTATACAAGTTGCAAAAATGAGATTTATTACACCTAGGAATAGTAGTAAGTCTACAAGAAATAACCCTCAAATTATTTATTTTTTTTTTTTTTTATCATAATAATTTATTTAATTTCAGATAATTTTACAATATAAATATAAAATTATGTATAAGAAATTAAAATTTAAATACAAATTAATTTTAATTACCACTAATTTTACTTTTAAATATAATTTTAACTACTTTAATTTCTAAAATTTTTTATATATTTTTTAAGTTTATTTTTAAATATCGCTACATTTTGACAATTTTTAATTTCCGTAGGTAAAGAGTTGAAGAGTTTAATTGCACTACATTTTAAGCATTTTTGTTGTTTGGATGTTCTAGCTTTAGGTATTACAATATTTTTTCTATGTCTAGTAAAATAATTATGTGCATTCTCCCTATTATTTAGACTTAATTTTGACTTGAAATTACTATTTAGTATATTATAAATGTATTTACATTTATCAAAATAAATTAGTTGATTTATATCAAGTACATTAGTTACTTTGTATAATTTCCTAGTACTAGTTTTAGGATTTATTTTAAATAAAATTTTTAATGCCTTATTCATTATAGTTCCAATCGAATTTACGTGAAATTTTGAACAGTGACTCCAGCTGCATATATTATACTAATTCTTGATAAAATGTGACCATTGTAAACAAGCTTAGCTGCATGATACGGAATGCCACCAGATCTTTTTATAGCCATACATATAGGGATAATTTGTTTCTTAATTTTTTTAATGTGATTATCCCATCTTAAATTTTCATCAAATATCATTCCTAAATATTTAACGCTATCCATTCTTTGAATTATATTATTTTTATCTTCAGAGTAATATCATCATTTTTTTTTTTCTGGGTTTTAAATATTATGTAATTAGTTTTTTTGGCATTTATACTTAGCTCATTATACTCTAACCAATTACATAATGTTTCCAAGTCCTTATTTAGTACACCTTCCAATTCTTTCATTGTTTTAGCTTTTTCAATCAGGTTGGTGTCATCCGCATAAATATTGTATATTGATATGATATTATTTTTTGGTATGTTCATTATATATAGTAAGTATAAAAGTGGCCCAAGAAGAGACCCTTGTGGTACACCTGTTTTTATTAATAGTTCATCGCTCAAAATTTGGTTTATTTTAACGCATTGGGTCCTATTTGTTAAATAACTTTTTAATTCTTTTAAATTTCCTCTTATTCCCATGTTCTCTAAGAAATTAAGTAATCTGGAATGATTTACCATGTCAAATGCTTTTGTTAAATCAATAAATATCGCACCTACATAGAAACCATCATCTAATGCATCATAGATTTTCTCCAATGTTGCTCTGATGGCTGACTCTGTGCCACTATTTTCTAAGAAACCATATTGATTGGTATCAAAGCCAATTGTTTGTGTAATAAAATTTCTAATTCTTATATTAATTGCTTTTTCAAATATTTTTGATATAGAATTTAAAATTGAGATTGGCCTATAATTATTACAATCTTCTTTTAACCCAGATTTATGTATAGGAACTATAAAGGCTTTTTTAAGTTGATCTGGAAATATTCCTTCTGTAAAACACTTATTGATTATTATCTCTAAAGGTTGTTTTATAACATTAACCAATTCCTGTAAGTCTTTAACTGTAATTTTATCTAATCCTGGAATTGCATTTTTATTTAATTTCATGATAATTTGATAGATTTCATCTTGTGTAACTGGAGTAAGAAATAACGATTTACTATTATATATTTTATAGGCAGCATTATTAACTGTACTACAATTCCGACTCTCAGTTAGAATACTTATACCTTTACTTATTTCGTTAAAAAATTTATTAATAGTATCTGCTGTCTCATTTTCATTAATTGTTTTCTCGCCATTTTTCTTTAAAACGTAAGTAATAGTTTCAGTTTTTTGGTCATTCTTATTTTTTGTAGTATTATTTAATAATTTCCATAGTTTCCTAGAATCATTCCCTGCTTTTTCAATACTTTTAATAACATGATTATTTTTAGCTTCCCTTATTAATTTTTCTACTTTCTTTTTGAATAGAATATATTTTACTCTTTTTTCCGTATTGTTTGGATCTTTTGTATGTGCATCATATAGGGATTTTCTAATTTTAAGTTTTTCAAATATCATGGGTGTAATCCAGCTATTATTTCTAGTTCTGACTTTAAATGCTTTAGTACACAATTCTTTTGCTTCCTGTATTGTTTTAACTAGTGTATCAATTTCCATAATGTTTGTATTTCCTATTTTAGTTTTTACGATGTTACACATTTGAATATAGTCTGTTTTATTTATAGTATAGTTTTGCATAGGTATTTTCTTAACATTAATTGCTTTGATTGATGTTACGGCTATTTGGTGATCAGATAAACTGTTATCCTTTATTGTGAAAGAAACCTGATATTTTTCATTAAAGTTTGTTTTTATATGAGCTATTAGAGTTTTAGATTGAGCTGTATTTCTTGTACTTTGCCTCTTATTAAGTATATAATATCCAGAAGTAGCTATCAAATCTTTGTATCTTATGAGTAAGTTGGTATTATCAAACAAATTTAAGTTAGTATCAGCAAAAAATATGTGATTTGAATTATCCTCTATTTTAGTTTCTAAGTATTCTATAAATAAATTGCTGTTTTCCGCTGGAGCTTTATAAAATGTTCCAATTTTTGTTTTTGGTTGAGAGTTTAGGATTTCAATTACCATATAATTATATCTTTCATCCTTAATTACTACATTAAAGTGAATGTTATCCTTTACAAAAATTGCTGTTCCTCCCCCCCCCCCCCTTTTTCTTTTCTACAGTTATAAACCGCCTTATAATTGGGGATATTATGTACATCAATTTCGTTGTCGAATGTCCATACCTCTGTAAGTACTACTATATCAATATCCTTGAGCTCTGTGATTAAAACTTCTAATTCTAATATTTTATTTCTTATGCTACAGATATTTAAGTATAAAATATTTAGGTTCCCTATTTGTTTTCTTATATTTGGGTGATTGATCATTATGGAATGCTTATCATATAATTTTGCCAGTTTTCTCTTATTTTTTGCAGGTACTCTCGATATTTATTATCAATGTGATTTCTATACGATTTTAGATCCTTTATAACATCCTCATGAGAGACTCCTATATTTTCATGATATTTATAATATATATTACGTAGTTCTTTATAATCTGTTGGTAATCCTTCTTGATCGATTAGTACTTTGATATTTGTTTGTGTCATACCATTATAACAAATATTTTCATTCCTACAGTTGTATACTGCTTTAAATTTAGGTAAGTTAAAGATTCCAATCTCACTATCATATAACCATACTTCTGTAACTATTACAATATCAACTGGTTCACATTCATTTATAAGAATCGCAAGTTCGAACAATTTATTTCTTAAGCTGCAGATGTTCAAGTACAAAATGTTGAGTTCACCTATATTGTTTTTATTTGGTTCTATTATTATGGAATACCTATCATATAATTACGCCAAGTTTCTCTTTGTTTTTGAAGATTCTCTCTGTGTTTGTTGTCAATATGTGCATTTTTAGATCTTTTTTAACATCTTCATGGGGAATACCTCTGCTTACATGATATCTATAATATAATCTACTTAATTCTTCGTAATCCGTTGGAAACTCTTCTTGATCAATAAGTACTTTGATGTTTGTTTTTGTAATACCTTCAATACAGACATCATCTTCATTGTGAAAGTATGATAGATACATCCTTACATTATTATAAATCCTGTTATCTCTTAATCGGGAGAGTATATATATGCTATCACCGTCTGCGATCGCTTTTCTTGTCATTTTAACGATTGGTGGAGCCATTGGATCAATAAAGCTATTACTATTTTGAGAACAGCTTAACGGTTTAGGTTGCAAAGAAGTAAGAGTACAATTATCACTAACTTTATTTTCCATGGTACTATTGTTTTTAGTTTCTGATTTAATGTTATTTATTTCATTTCGTTGATGCAATGTATCATTTTTGATTCCATTAGAATTACTTTTAATAATTTTCAATTTTGTATTATTACTATTAGTTTTTTTTGACCATACCTTAGGAGCATATTTAAGTAAACTAAAGGTTTTTTTCTTCTTTATGTGTTTTTGCATTTTATCATTAATATTTTTATTGCTTACTGCATTCTTATTAATATCTTTATTACTATGATTATCATCATTGTTATTATTATTTTTATTGTTATTATTATTCTTATTGTTATTATTATTCATATTGCTATTATTAATATTATCATTATTATCAGTGCTATTATTATTATTACTATTGTTATTATTGATATCGGTATTGTTGCTATTAATTTGAATTCTATTTGTGCTATTACTACAATTATTATTATTATTATCATTATAATTAGCATTATTTCGTATTATTTCAATTGTTTTATTGTGATCTTTTCCCATTATCTGTGATTGCTAGTAGCCTATTTTTTTTTTTTAAAGTTAGTTTATGCTGAAAAGCCGGGCAGGTTCTACTTAATGTATTATGATTAACATCCACATTGATTTTTAATGTTTCATTGTATTTCAAACAGTTTATGCACTTATTAATATCTTCTTGCTTGCATTCACTAGTTTTATGTTCCTGATGGCATTTCAAGCATGTTTCCGCATTCCTACATTCAGCTGATTTATGGTTAAAGCCTCTACACTTAAAACATCTTGGAATGTTTATAGCGTCGAAGACTATAGACCATATATAAAGACCATAGGTTCTTTCCCAACCTATGCATGTGCCAAAATTTTAGGAAATGACTCCTTATCAACTTCAATAACTATGTTAAACATTTCCTTATTATATTTTTTAACAGAATATGTTTTTAGCACTTTCATTTCACTCATTTCAAGGAAATCATTTTGTTTTTTTAACTTTTCAATTATTTCTATTTCACTATATTTCTGATTAATGTGAACAATTTCTATTTTTGGTTTCATTTCTACTGGTATTTTTATCTCATAATTTTCATTCAATTTTAGTTCTAATTCATTTCTTATTTTTTCCCGGTCTTCCTTTGTATCAGTTTCAATTAAAATTATACCATTTTTTCTATTAACAACATTTTTAATTTTAAAATTTTTTGGATCCACCTTTGTATTCAAATCCCTCTTTCTTTTTTCATTTTTTTGCTTACTCCTCGGTTTTACAATTAAAGGTAGTTCTTTTTTCATTATCATATCAGAACCGCTTATTGTATTTTTCACAATATCGGCAAATGACACCGTATGACCTGTATTTATTTTTTTTTCAATCCCAGTATTTAAGTTTATTGCATATCTCATCACTTTTTTTTATTACATTAATAAATTGTTCGTTCACCTTCTTGCTTTGATTTTTAAAGACTTCTGTAAATTTTGCCATTTTATCTAATTCTTTTTGTTGACTAAATTTGATTTCCTCCAACCGTTTCATATAATTAGTTTCAATTGCCTTTAGTAGATCGATAACTTCTTTCTCGTTATTTTTGATAGCTCTATCAAACTCTTCTTTGTACTCGTTCAGCTGATCATTACTTTTTCCCACCGCTCTTTCCATATTTTGAAGGACTAAGTCTATATTTTGAATATACAGAACACAGTCGTCACATATAAATTTAATTTTTGATTAGCACATATCATGTTAATTGATGATTGATCCAAACCTGAACATCTAAAAGCATCGTGGTATATTTTCTTACACACTCCTGCACATTCTATTCCAGTTTCTCCCTTTATTTTCATTTTGCACTTTTGGCACGACGCCATAGTTGGTAATTATTAATTAAAATAAAAAACAAAAACTGATGAATATTATTTTCCTTGTTTTTACCTTTGATTTTCAATTTTACCGTATTTATAGAAAAAAAATTTTTTTAATCGATAAAAAAACACGTCTGTATAATCATATAATATTAAGATTTCCAGATCTAACAAAAAACATTTTTAACGTTTTATAAAAGTAAAGCCTTCTTAATGGAAGTATCCGTTTTTCCTTAAATAAGTCAAAGCTTGGAGTTAGGCGGGCTTTCCTACAAATTAGCTTGATTGCATGTTTCTAGCTTACTAACAAATGGCTGCAATTTATTAAAGAAAGAACCATCCCAACAAGCCATTCCAAAATGTAGTTTGGAATAGAAAAGAGCGGTACAAAATTACACGAACTCTACAAACTAACATGGTATACCAATACCTTATGACCGCATTGCAATAATCCTTTAGATATCAAGTGCGAGCCAACGAGTTATAATTACAAATCAACCACTAAACCAAGATATATAAGCATAAGTATCAACGCTATCAATCTTAAAGCAGTTAGAGTCACAAGAAGCAGATTTACTAATACATCTAGCTGTACATACAATAAATCAAATTACACTCACTTAACACTTATTATTAATTTGTGTTTATTAAACCAGTTTCTTATCGTTTTCAGATCATAGTTCTTATTTTCAATAATTTCAGAATAATTTTTACCTTTTAGGTAGAAACAACTACATCCGCAAATGCAAACAGTTTGCCTTTAAATGGTTGCTGGAACAAGGAGTTGATGTAAATCAATAACAAAACAGTGGTCAAAACTGAGTGCTGGGGAACACCAGAATTTTGACTAGTCAGACCATTAAAAACCCCATTAACTATGTATCAGATTTGAACCAATCGTGAACAAAACCTCTGAAACTAGCACTATAAAGCTTATATAATAGAATATAGTGCTCAACATGATCAAAAGCTTTGGTTATATTTATAAATAAAACTGAACAAGAAAGACTTTTATTAAGCCCTTCATATCATTGAAAACACAATTATCAAACAAATATTTAAGAACATGGACTACATAAAAAGAGATATTTTTTAGAAAGACATCCGAAAGAATTTTAATAAAACAAAAAATTTTATAATAAATTTAACAAAAACTTTTAATACGAAAGGCCACTTTGATTCTGTTTAATTATTTTGTATAAGAAAAAATGAAAGTCATACGACATCAAATATTTAGAAAAATTATTAAAAATATTCTAAACGTTGATAACAGAAAAATAAAAGCAAATAAATATAACAGTATTATATTTTTATTTCTTTTAACAACTTTTATTAATAATATAGGGTTACCTTAAAATTAACGAAAACGTGACTTAATTTTTCTAAATTTTTCTAACAAATTTTTTTAACGATTTTTATGCATTTTTTTTTACTCGATAATTTGAAATTGTTAAGATAATGCGTAGTACAAAAAAAATTAAATAAATAAAAAATATAACGGTTGCTTGAAGAATTTATTTTTATATAATATTAGAATACATACTTATATAATTCATGTTTATTTACATATCGTATATGTCACTCATGTATGAATAATATATAATACATATATTTAGTAAATTATTATATACATTTGCCGCTTAGTATTAAATGGTACTATAGCATATTTGGAAAAGTTTTGCATTGATAATCGTTAAGTGGAAGGTTAGAATCTGCTTTTGAAAAATGTATAAACATATACATTTGAATATATGTACAACCCGTAGTTTTGGAAATTATAAAACTCACCCAAATTGTTTTAAAATACTAAAAAAATAAAAAAAATAATATAAGCAGAGTGCCAGGCTATGAACATACTAACGGTTCGTACGGGTATCTAAGAGTTTACAAAGGCAACTGTATTCTTCCTCGTTTTTTATACCCTACACTTAAAGTATAGGGTATTTTAACTTTGGTATGGTGTTTGTAACCACCAACAGGAAGCGAGTTAGATATGGACATGTATATATATTCTGAATCAGGATCACCTCCTGAGTCGATTTAGCTATGTCCGTCCGTCCGTCCGTACGCACGATAACTCAAAAAATAATGATACTATCTTGATGAACTTTATACTGTAGGTTAACAATGACTAAAGTAAGACGGAGATTGCAAATGGGCGAAATCGGACCATAGGTTCGGGTACCTCCCATACAACTCCCAAAACAGAATACGCATATCTTCGAAATTAATAAGGATAGAAACATAAAATTTTGTACGAGAGTGTATTTTCCTGAATCCCTGATTTGGCTAAAACTTGAAATGAATAGAAGGGGTTGTTCGAGTACCTCCCACACAACTCTCAAAACCGAACAAGGATATCTTCGAAATTAATAAAGATAGAAACTGCAAATTTGATACGAGGCTGTTGTTTCCTGAATCTCTGATTTGCCTAAAATTTCATATGAATTGGAATGGTTGTTCGAGCATCTGCCACACAACTCCCAAGACCAAACTAGCATATCTTCGAAATTAAAAAACATGAAAACTTGAAATATGATACAAGAGTGTTTTACTCTGTTCTGATGATGTCTATAAAATTTGAAAGGAATTAGGGTGGTGGTCCGCGTGCCTTCACACACTTCCCAAGACCTAACAAGTATGTCTTCGAATTTAATAAAGATTGAAATCTGCATTTTAGTACAAAGCTTGTAAAAGCATTTATTTTTTTAGCTTAGGTATATTAAATACCTAATTAAAATAACTTATGGATTTTTAATTTAATTTTAATTTTTTAGATGTAGGGTATAAATAAGTCGGTTGTATCGACTTACTGTTGGTTGGTTGGTTGGTTGGTGTGAGTGGCTGGCCACCACCGCTCCTGGCAGTGACCCCAATTAGCGCGTTAGCACCGTTTTGATACCACTTCCGTGACCACAAGTCTTATAATATAGCTATATTAGTTTAATTTTAGATCCGTTTCGTTGCGTTAAGAAACCTTATCATTTCTGCAGGTTGCTTAACCGCTAGATCACTAAGATAGTTGAACTGATGGCTACCCAGAATTGCTATTCTGGCCCTCGCCAGCGCTGGGCACTTACAGGTGAATTGTGTAATGGATTCTTTCTCATTCTGTTCACCACAGCTGCGACAGGATGAATTGAATGGGATACCTATTCTGGCCGCAGGTTCACCAATTGGCCAGTGGCCCGTGAACACACCTATTGTTCTGGCTATGTTCCGTCGGGATAGCTTCAATAGATTTTCGGTTCTTTTTTTATTATACGATGGCCAGACTTTCCTGGCCGTACAACATGTGGCTAGTTCGTTCCACCTTCTATTTGCTAAAAACAAAAAGTGGAGGAAGATATCTCTCTTAACGCTGTTTAGCGGGGGCTCTACCTGTTCCGCCAGTGAAGCATTTAGGCTGGAACCCCTCCTTGCTAACTCATCAGCATGTTCATTTCCTGCGATGTTCCTATGTCCCGGAACCCACAGTAATGTAACATTGAATTGATTACTTACATTCTTAAGCTCGTCAAAGCATTTTCTGACGAGCTTAGATGTTATTATTGCAAAGTTAAGAGCCGCAATTGCTGCTTGGCTGTCCGTAACAATTGCAATGCTTCCTCCCAGAGAAGAATTGTTCCCTAGTATTTGGCATGCTTTCAAGATTCCTAGCATTTCAGCTTGAAATACACTCGCTTTATCTGGCAGACGGAAAGCATGTTCTATTTTTAGTGATTCCGAATAGACACCCGCACCAACACCACACTCCATCTTTGAACCATCAGTGAAGAGTGCGGTGTCAATTTCTCCCAAGGGGTTTTTCTGTTTCCATTCCCTTCTTGATGGAATCTTGACTTTAAAGTTCTTAGTAATTTCCAAACTTGGCATTACGTAGTCTGTGGAATCTGGCAGATCATGATATATCGAGCTTAGAATACTTCTGTGTCCATAGGGTTTTGCACGCCAGTATCCATTCTCTCGAAGTCTGATTGCACCACAACAGGCTAGATATTTAATATGAAGATCAGCCGGGAGAAGGTATAGAAGTGCATCCAGTGCATTACTTGGCGTTGACCTTAACGCACCCGTAATACTTACACATGCACCCCTCTGTACTCTACCAAGCTTGGTTCGAATATACTCCTTCTCCAGCGCTGGCCACCACACTAGTGACCCGTAGGTAAGGATGGGGCGTACTATAGCTGTGTACATCCATAAAGCCATTCTTGGCTTTAATCCCCATTTTTTACCTAACATTTTCCTACAGGAATACAGGGCTACATAGGCCTTTTTGGCTCTTTCTTCGGTATTAGCTTTCCATTTCAATTTTGGGTCAAGTACCACTCCTAGGTATTTAACATTCGAGCTTAGATTCAGATACACACCATCCAATTTTGGCTTAGTGAATTCCGGAATCTTGGTTCTGGTTCTAAATAGCATTAGTTCTGTTTTACTCGGATTGATACGTAGGCCACAACCATTAGCCCATTCACCAACCCTGGCTAAAGCTCTTTCCATAATTCCACTAATTATGTCAAGAAACTTTCCAGACACTAATACTGCTAGATCATCTGCGTATGCGATGGCTTTGATTCCCTCATCCCGAAGGTCTTTAAGAATTCTGTTCATTACTAAAAGCCACAGTAGTGGGGTGTACCCCTGCTTTCTCTTCTAGTAATCTTATGGTTACAGAGTTCCGACTGAATCTCTCTTGATTGCAACATATTAATGATCCACTGTCTAAGGGCATTTTCTACCCCTAGATCTTCCAGTGAATCCTGTATAGCCGATACATGAATATTGTTGAAGGCACCTTCTATGTCTAGAAAGGTGACCAACGTATATTCTTTGTATTGTATCGATTGCTCAACACTCCGTACTAATTCACTTAGTGCCGTCTCGGTTGACTTGCCTTTACAGTAAGCATGTTGATACTTACATAGTGGAGTACTCTCTAGTACTCTTCGAAGTTCTAACTCTAGTGTTCTTTCGAAGTTCTAACTCTAGTGTTCTATCAAGGATGATAGACTTATCGGTCTAAAGTCCTTAGCGGTTTCATGACCTCTTTTTCCCACCTTTGGTATAAAGACCACCTTCACCCGCCTCCATAGCAGAGGAATATGGCCTAGCAACAGGCTACTTTTGAATAGTTTCGTGATTAAGGGAACCACAAGTTCCTTAATTTCTTGAAGCATTTTTGGAAAAATACCATCCAAACCTGCAGCTTTGTATGGAGAAAAATTATCAATTTCCCAGGCAACCTTTCGCTCCGTTATAACTGAGTTGACCCATTCATCAGGGCCTCTTTGGACCTTTGTGTCAACCGCTTGGTTGATCACATGAGCGTCCTTTGTGCACCCTGGAAAATGAGTATGCACTAAAAGATCTGGGGTTTCAGCGGTTGAGTCAGTTCATGTTCCTTCCACCGTTTTAAGGAAGGATGGATTGGAATGTTCTTTGGATAAGACTCTACTAAGTCTAGCGGAGTCCCTAGTCTTGTCTATGGATTCACAATAATCTTTCCATGACCGTGTCTTGGCCAATCGGATTTCTCTCTTATATCGACTTACTGTTACTTTCACTTGTTATTTTTATCAACCGTTAAGAACCTAATTCCTCGATCAACCCTGTACAAGAACCCACTCTTTAACTTTTTCTCATTCGTTAAAAAAAAAGAACATTATTCAACAATGCGCCAGGCAGGAATAATAAAAAACAAATACATATGGCTACGAAATTTTAATATGTTTCTAAGGAAAAGTGAAGGCCATAAGGTAATAAAATTTGAATATTTAAAGTTTTTAATTAAATTAAATTTTGTTATATAAGTACACATAAATTTGAATAATTTAATCTTTAAGCAAGTGAATTCTTTATGTTTTTTTTCTCTTAAAATGCATTCTTATACTAATAACAATTTAAGTTTCAATAACAATTTGAATAATTCTAAATTTTTTATAGTACAACAGAATATAAGAAGTATGAGAAAGAATTTTGATTCCTTGTTTGTAAATCAAAAGACTATTGATAATTTTTCAATTATTATTTTTCTAAGTGATATTTGAATTTTTGACGAAGAGTGGATCAATCCTATTTTAAATTATAATTGCTACCCTCGTTGTAATATTACTTATTCTTCCGCTAGCGTTACTGTATTCGTGCAAAGTAATTTAAAATGCAAAGTAGATAGTTATAACAGAGTTAGATTTTATTAAGGTAGTTTAAGAAATCAAAACCGATTTTTATTATTTTATTTGCTTATATATATTTCACAGAAATAATTTTTAGATGATCTTTCTGATTTAGTAAATGGTACTGAATCAACGTACGCGAATTATATCATCAACCTCTACGTGTATGGATCATGTCTTTTGAAGATCACAAAAACATGTTAATATCTTTTCCAGAACTTTTGTTAGTGAGACTCATACATCTGCTCAGTCTTTGATGAAGATACTGTTGTGTAATAGACTCACTAACATAATACCTAATCAAATAATCAACTCAGATATAAAACGTATAAAGTTCAGTATGCTAAATTCTTTGTTAAAAAAAAAACCATGGTTTGATGTTTATTGTCAACCTGATATTCCAAAAGCATTCGATATTTTTATTCTGATATTCTGTTTAATTATATTGTACAAATATAATCAGTATTCATACTGATATTCTGTTTAATTATATTGTACAAATATTTACATTTTTATATGTAAATTAAATACTACAATCAGCAGTTATGAGACCTTTAATATCGTTACAAATTTAGTACAATTATTTTTCCATATTATAAATACATTAACTTAAAATATTTTCGTACTGACCTAAAATAACTTTAACCTACATTTAAAATATTACAACAAACACCTTTGACATAACATAAATTCATTTATTAAAACAATATCGTATTACATTCAAATATTTAATATTTACGCATTAAAATGCAGCGTCAGAGAAAACCGTTCTATACAGTTTAATTGTTAAAGAAATTACTTATTACTAAACTTAGTTTGTTAATAAGTTATTACTTAGTAAGTTTTTAAATTGTAACCTAAATTGACTAAATTATTCTGAACATTCCGCCCAACAAGAACTTATAAAACCGTAATTTGATTGGCTGATGGTATAGCTTCTTCAGTGAACCTTTGCCAATGTATTGAGCGTCTTAAAATTTGGTGTAAGAAAAACTGTGGTTTGGAGGTTGCTGATGAATTGCACTTAAAAATCATTGTCCAAATTTTGCTATATACAGTAATACCTGTTAAAAGCAATAATATGAAAATGATCACGGAAATCAAAATGTATTAATGATGTTCTAGTCTAAATATTATTGAATTATTTGACAGATCATTCGATTTGTTACATTGAAGTTATAGAATTTTCTGTATATCTGATATACATATCTCCATCAAAGGTTGATTTAGGTTGAAAAAAATTCAAATTTCCAACTAATGTTCCAAGTTGTGACATATTCATAACATGATAACATCATTTTTAGATCCGTAAGTATAACATAGACTGAATAGTATAACATCATCGAAATCCGTGAATGAACCGACAAGTGAAGTGTTACTGTGTATGTTGGATGGTTCACTGCATAGCATGGTGGTATTGTTATGATTTCTTTATTTTCAAAGTTAATATGCTTTGAATGCCTTCCGCATTCGCACATAAGAGTTTATGGTACTTTTGTGACAAAAACATATTGTCCGTCATTAGAAAGACGAATCCATTGGTTATTTGATTTAACAATATTGAATTAACAGACTTCTTAAAAATTTCGATGTTGTGTGAGCAGACTAACTTCGCATCGATATTTCTGGGACTCTAATCCCTAAATAGGTGAGGAGATTTAACAAATCCTCGATGCAATCGTATGGAAGTAGTTAGTAATTTATGTTTTTGATATTGCGAAGTAATGAGTTCTATCACTAGTTGTTGCTAGATGCTTAATGTTGTTGGGTCGAATCATGATGCGCTTATTTTGATATATTGTAAGGAACGGAATAAGATTATATATACGAAGTAAATATTTCATATAATGAATCAAATATATCATATAAGATATTCATGTCCCATGGTATGTTTCTGCTTATTAAATTCGGTTTTTGAATCAATTCGGTGGTTGTTTTATGATCAATTCGTCTATCGATTATTATTGGATGCTTTTGTTCATATGATATTGGTACCAGGGTTCCGCTTGAATCTATGAAAACATTAAGGACTGATTTTGGTTCCACTTAATATTTTTGTCCCTTGAATGCCCTTTAATTACTCAATTTCATTTTTGTAAAAGTGGTTTTGCATTGGGTACAAGTTATGTTTTTTCAGCTATATTTATTTCTATCGTCGATATATATAATTGGTTTATTTTTCGTTTGGAACAAATGAATTGTTTCTGAATTGCAAACACCGTTTTTATTTAAATTAGTTTTTAGTTAAATATTTTGAAAGTAGTTTTTATTTAATTATTTTTTTACTTCAATTTTTATTGCAATTCTTATATAGAATTAACTTAAGGCTAATAACAATATCAGTCAGTTTCTATCGCTCAGACAATACGGTGTACGGGCAGTTAATTAATTAAGTTTATTTACTTTTTAATTTTTATCCGGTATAATTTTTTTTTTTGTCATTAATATTAATATTCTGTTTAGAAAGAAATTTGTTTTTGCTGACTGTAACTTTTTTTTATATTAATTTATAACTACCTTTCCAAAGTGATACCAATATTTTTAATCAAAGTACATTTACTTTAATTTAAAAAAAAAAAATAATAGGAATAAAAACATATATCAAAGAAAAAGTTAGCTGACTTTGTCATTTAATGTTTTTATTTTTTTATATTAACTTATAACTAATTTTTTCAAAGTGAATGTGAAGAATTATTGCATTGAATAATTTTTTTTAATCAAAGTACATTTAGTTTTATTAAAAAAAAAAAAATAATAAGAATAAAAACATATATTAAAGTAAAAGTTTGCTGACTCTGTCAATTTAGTATTTTTATTTAATTTTTTTTTATCTTAATTATTTTTTAATTCTAAAATTATTAAATTTAATAATTAAATAAATTTACGAGGAATTTAAATGTAACATGGAAAATTGCACCATTACTGATAAAAAGTGTAAATTTGTTGTTTGTAAAGCTTTCTGTAAGAGAAAGTTGCATGGCGTCTGTATGGGAGCAAGCAGGGGTTGGTATCACCTTTCTTTGGATAATTGGTTCATTTGTGATGATTTCCAACACCATGAGTCACTGTTTAGAAAAGTATATGATAATTTGAGTAATTTTATTGTCAATATGAATGATAAGAATACGGGTTTATTAAACAAAGCAATATTAGTTATTGATTCAAACCGAAATTCTTTTAATGACACGGCAAAATCATTTGATTCAATATGTAATCAAAATGCTTCTAAATCAACTCAAAATAATGATGTGTTAACTAAGATGTTCACCGAATTTAAAAATGATCTATTAACTGAGATTTCTGCACAGCTCACTGTTCCAGATAAAATTGACCGTATGGAAACTACTGTTATTAAACATTTACATTCAGTTCATCAGAAGTTTTCTAGTACCAACGCAGAAATTATTCAAAATATTTGCTCTGAATTGCATAATACACGATTACTTGGTGAAGTGCTAACATCTGATAAAACTGGAATTGTACTAGATACTTCCGATAAAATTATTCAAACTGATTCTATCACACTTGTTATATGTGATAAAAATGTACAGACTGAGTCAACCATTTTACATAAATTAGGAACACAATGGACGGAAGAAGGGTGAAGTGGAAGGATTACGAAGCTTATTCAATGCAATAATTCTTCTCCTATAAGTGATAGTTATCACTCGTCCATCTTTGTAAAGGGCGTTCTGAGTTCCTTTAGTGAAATTAAATTATCTGAGTTTCTGAAGTGGGAATTCAACATTAGTTCGTTAATCTGTACTAATTTAACACCGAAGAGGATAAAAAGGAATATAATTAAATGTCATTGTTTTCTCATCTCTGGATCTGTTTACAATTTGAGGATTCTTCAACATCCAAGTAATATTAAAATTAGGAACAAAATTGGTGCTGTAATTGAAAAACGGAAACCTGAGGTCAAAGGTAAACCAAAAAATGATTTAAAAATACTTTCATTCAATACAGATGTAGATTATAAATAATGTTAAAATAACTGATAAACCTCCTAAAAATACTAATTTTAATCTAAAATGTTTACTGGATTTGTCTTTTCCTGTGCCTTCTTCTAAATCTTCTAATTCTAATAGTAATCCAAGTAATAATATTAACCCAATTAACTCTAACAATAATTTAACTTCTAATTCTATAAATCTTTTTCGATTTTCTATTAATAATTAAAGTATTAAAAATCATACTAATTTTAATTCAACTACTAATAATAAACAAAGTATAAAAACTCTTACTAAACCTAATACTATCTCTACTCCTAACGTTAATTCTCATACCAATTCTATAAAAGCTCCTCTTTCTAATAATAACAAGGTAACAAGTTCTTCTATTAGTCGCCATTCTATTAAAGACACTTCTTCTAATTCTAACAATTTTCCTAAATCATCTAATAAACTTGTTAGTGATTATTATTTAAAAAACAAACTTTCTAAATTTAAAAAATCGGTTTCCAACAAGCTCAATAAGTATCATAACTTTGTTCAAGGTATAACTATCATGCCTCATAGTAAGGGCTCTAACTTAAACACAACTGAAACTTCTAACAAAACATTATCAAAAATTACTTGTAGCACCTCTTCTTCTGTGCGATCTGAAATAGAGGTTAACTTCGCTGCTGATAATTCTAATGATTCTTTATTACTAAACCGTAACGTTACTATTTTAGATCCTCTTTTACCACCGATTGTTAAACTTACCCAGAAGGCTCTTCATGATAATAATAATAACAGCAGATACGTTTTGGCTAGGTTAAGGGACAGTAAAATATTTGAAAATGTTAGGCTATATCTTGCATACCTTCATGATAAATCTAACGACGTTTGCATTGGTGACAAAACTAATACATCGCTAAAAATAGCGATTCAACAAAGGTTTGCCCACCGATATTAACGAGTTATGTAATATTTTTTTGATATATCATGAAACATTTAACATATCCGCTGATAGTGCAATAGTGCTCCAACTGATTTGCAATGGTATGCTTCACATATTTCATCAAACAGGATTAACTATCTTCAAAGGACAAGAGAAAATAATGGTAAGTACTGTCGCCCCCTTTTTAGCCAAAAGATATCTAGTTAACATCAGTCTTTTGCCATCTGTTTCTGGATCACACACAAAGGATGCTTTTAAATTAACTATTTATTATCAAAATGTAAGAGGTTTACGTACAAAAACTAAAAAGATTTTCTTAAATTCTTCACTTTTAGATTTTGATGTTTTTGTTTTAACGGAAACTTGGCTTACTTGATCAATTAATAATCTTGAAATTTTTCCTTCGTCTTTTATTGTCTATAGGAATGACATATATGATTGTCTTTTTTCTCATAACGTTCCAAGAGGTGTTGGTGTATTAATAGCTGTAAAAAATACATTCCCTTCCTCGCAATTATTAGTTATTCAATGCGATTCATCTAAAATTATGGAAATTATTGCCATGAAAATTGAATTGCAGTTGATAAATGTTATTATCATTAACTGTTATATTCCTCCTGGGTCCAGTATTGAAGTATATACTAAGTATATATCAGAATTTGAATTACTAATTAGTAATCTCAACACAAATGATGATATTATACTATGTGGTGATTTTAATCTACCTAATATTAAATTGATTGCACATGAAGAGAAGCTTATTTTGTACCATATAAATTAATTAGTAACATTTAGTGTTTTGTAATCGATTCTTTTAATTCTTTTAATTTTCAACAGTTATCCTCGGTTTACAATAATCGTGGGATGCAGTTTTAGAATTACTATTTACTTCAAACTGGAATAATTTGGTTACTATTATCTGTCCATTTGAACTCGCCGATATTGATGAATATCACCCTCCAATATGTTTTTCCTTTTCTTCTCTTATATCTCCTAATGTTGATTCAGCACTTTCTTATCGTTAGAATTTTTCCAAACCTAATTTTGAAGCAATTAATAACTATTTATGCGATTACGACTTTTCATTTTTATCCTCTACCAATTTAGAGGTTAAAGTTAATAATTTCTATAAAATTCTTCATTCCATTATTTCACAACATGTTCCATTAGTTATTGATAAAATTAACGAAACTTGTCCGCCTTGGTTCACCAGAAATCTTAAGAAATAAAAAAATAAAAAAAATAAAGCCTGGCGTAAATTCATTAAAAGCAATAATAATCATGACTTTAATGATTTTATTATTTTATTTAATGATTTCAAGTCAATGTCTAATAATCTTTACTTTAACTATGTATGGAATATATCTTCGGATATTAAAACTAATCCAAAACTCTTTTGGAAATTTGTCAATTCTAAAAGAAAATCTGATCAATATCCCACTTATACGAATTATAAGAACTCCAACAGTACTGATTCTAAAGTGATTTTTTTCAGTCAGTTACGCTCTGCCTGCGTTTTCTTTAAATAAAGATTATTTCTGCCACTTTGTTAACTTTCCTAAAACAACGCTTACTAATATTCATATTGATTCTAATGTAGTCTTAAACTACTTACAAAAGCTTAACAATAATTCTAATTCTGGTACTGATGGTATTCCAAACATATTTTTAAAAAAATGTTCGATTTCATTATGTTGGCCCCTTTCTATTTTATTTAATTTTTCTTTGACTTCTGGTATTTTTCCTTCTATCTGGAAGACTTCTCTTATTAAGCCTTTTCACAAAATTGCCCAATTTCGAAACTATCATCTATTCCCAAATTTTTTGAATTGATCATATTTGATTCTATTTATGATAATTGTATTTGCTTTTTATCTTCTTATCAACATGGCTTTCTTAAGCATAAATCAACTGTTAATAATCTTATTGAATCCACCTCCACTTTCATTAATAACATGGAGGATGGGTTTCAAACAGATGTGATATATACCGATTTTAGTAAAGCTTTTGACATTCTTCCGCACAATATTATTATTTTTAGATAGGTTCACTCCTATCTTTCCGAACGTAGGTATAGTGTGTCTTTTAGATCCGCGGCATCTTCTGAATTCGATGCTGCCACAGGTGTTCCCCAAGGTAGTCATCTTGGACCTCTACTGTTTATTATTTCCATTAATGATGTTACTTCGTTAATACTTAATTGCCATATTAAAATTTACGCCGATGATATGAAAATCTTCCTCAAAATTAAAAATTTAAAAAAGATGCTATAGCTTTGCAAGCTGATCTTAATCGATTTTATGATTGGTGTTGCAATAATAATCTTCAACTTAACGTTAATAAATGTGGTTTAATTATTTCCACGTAGTTCATGCCCAATCTTGTATTCCTATTCTTTCAATAACCTAACTATTCCTAAAGTTGTCTCTATAAAAGATCTAGGGGTACTCTTTGATAGCAAGCTTTCTTTTCACCTTCATTATACTGATATCCTAAATAAAGTCAAATCTACTGATCATACTGATATCCTAAATAAAGCCAAAGCCAACTGCTAGGTTTCATTAAACGTTGGGCAAGAGAATTTGATGATCCTTATGTATTAAAATCTCTTTTTACTTGTTTGGTTAGACCTAACTTGGAATATGCTTCCCAGATATAGAATAAAATTTGCTTTACGCTTTATTCCATGGGAAGATCCTTTAAGACTACCGCCATAAAAAACATAGATGAAATTTATTACATATTCATACCCTTGAGAAATGTCGTAAAGTAGCAGATATAGTGTTTTTAACCGAATTAATTAAAGGTAATATTTTTTCTTCTCAATTATTTGCTAAACTCAATTTTTCTTCATATTCTAGATTAAGATCTGTAAATATGTTTAACTTGCATTTTCATAGAACTAATTATGGGAAACATGAACCTATTAATAGGATGATGTCTCTTTGTAACATATATAAACCTCATATTAATCTCTTACTAACAAAGTAATGACTCAAAAGTAATCTATAATTGTGTGAATGAAGTTATTGAATAACCCTTGACCTGAGGATTCTTAATTGAACTTATTTTGTTGTAATTTACAGTTAGATTTTTATTTTAATTAATTATAAATTGTAATTTCTTTTTTTAATTTTTTCTCATTTAATTTATTATTAATTAGTTGTTATTTGATTTTTTTTAATTTTGTTTAATTCTAGGTTTAAAGTAGATTAAGTATTTTTATTGTAACTTGCTTGATTTAAGCTCGTATTAAATAAATAAATATACTTAGTAAAAATAAAATGAAATATTACAAATGACAGAATTGTATATAAGAAAGAAATAATTATAATCGTTCTGTTGTCGAAGAAAAAAGTGGCGAACGGGTTATTATAAACTATTTAATTATAGTGGCGGACAAAATACGATAATTTCAATATAGATATTAATAAAGTAATAAAATCAAAATCAAATTTCAAATTAGACAATAAAAAATATTAATGACAAAACAGATGTTAATATAAGGAAGAAAAAAGAATAAAAAACGAGGAAGAGTGCAGTAGAGTAGACTGTGTCAACTCTGGGATACCCGTATGAACGTAATATATCCTGTTTCTATAAAACTTGATCATCTTTTAAAAACATTCAGATGTTTTAGTACCGAACTACAGAGATATATTTATGTAAATTGTGGAGTTGTATGACAGCTACCTGAATCTATTGCGCCTAGCTTCATTAAGACCAACCAAATTTTACAAAAGTTGTTGGCCTATAACTCGACACCTCTTTACTAAATTTCAGGTTCCTAGCTTCAATAGACACTGAGTTATTCTCATTTAAACGGACAAGTTGTATGGCAGCTACCCGAACCCGTCGCACCACCACAACCAAATTTTGCAAAAGTGGTTGCCATAAAACTTGATCATCATTTGCAGGATTTCAGACGCCTAGCTTCATTAAGTTCCAAGAGGTTCAAGAAGCCTGAACCGGCTGCTCTAGACCAACCAAATTTTACAAAAGTTGTTGGCCTATAACTCGACACCTCTTTACTAAATTTCAGGTTCCTAACTTCAATAGACACTGAGTTATTCTCATTTAAACGGATAAGTTGTATGGCAGCTACCCGAACCCGTCGCACCACCACAACCAACTTTTGCAAAAGTGGTTGCCATAAAATTTGATCATCATTTGCAAGCATTCAGACGCCTAGCTTTATTAAGTTCGAAGAGGTGCAAGAAGCCTGAACCGGCTGCTCTAGACCAACCAAATTTTACAAAAGTTGTTGGCCTGTAACTCGATACCTTGTTACTAAATATCAGGTTGCTAGCTTCAATAGACACTGAGTTATTCTCATTTAAACGGAGAAGTTGTATGGCACCTACCCGAACCCGCCGCACCACCACAACCAAATTTTACAGAAGTTGTTGCCATAAAACTTGATCATCATTTACAAAATTTCAGAAACCTAGCTTGAATAGATACTGAGTTATTTCTATATAAAGATAGAAGTTGTATGGCAGCTACTCGAACCCGCCGACCGAAAATGTTGGATTTAAATAGAAAAACTAACAATTTTGTAAAAGTGCCGTAAAAAAATTTCAGCCTCCTAGCTTCTTTATTTTTTGAGTTATCGTGCGGACGGACGGACGGACGGACGGACGTACATGGCTTAATCGACTCAGAATTCGATTCTGAGCCGATCCATACCTTTGACACTATATCTAGCTCGACTCCTTTAAGGTGTCTCAAACGTAATGGCAAATTTATTATACCCTTCAACATAGTTCATACTGGTATAAAAATACGATCTTTTATATTTTCAAGATAGATACATATTTCAAGATACAATATTACTATTGCTATTTCATATCAGAAGATTTATTCATTCATTTGTTTATATAAAATAAATAAATAAACTAATTAGGATTATTAATTATCTTAAGCATATTTTGAGTATGATCAAAATTCAGTACCCAGATTTTAATATTTTTAAGAATTGAGCGCTCCTAATATATTCAGGTAGTTGATTATAAATTTTGGTTGCTATGACATTATACACGTTGCAAAAATGAGATTTATTACACCTAGGAATATTAGCAAGTCGACTCGAAATAACCCTCAAATTATAAGTACAATCGTATAATATTAAGATTTCCAGATCTAACAAAAAACATCTTTAACGTTTTATAAAAGTAAAGCCTTATTAATGGAAGTATCCGTTTTTCCTTAAATAAGTCAAAGCTTGGAGTTAGGCGGGGTTTTTTACAAATTAATCTGATTGCATGATTCGAGCTTACTAACAAAGGCTGCAAACAGTTTGCCTTTAAATGGTTGCTGGAACAAGGAGTTGATGTAAATCAAGAACAAAACAGTGTTCAAAACTGAGTCCTGGGGAACACCAGAATTTTGACTAGTCAAACCGTTAAAAACCCCAATAACTATATATCAGATTTGACCAATCGTAAACAAAACCTCTCAAACCAGCACTAAAAGCTTATATAATAGAATATAGTGATCAACATGATCAAAACCCTTGGTTATATTTATAAATAAGACCGAACAACAAAGACTTTTATTAAGCACTTCACACCATTGAAAACACAATTATTAAACAAATATTTAAGAACATGGACTACATAAAAAGAGATATTTTTTAGAAAGACTTTCGAAAAAATTTTAATAAAACAAAAAATTTTATAATAAATTTAACAAAAGCTTTTAATACGAAACACCACTTTGATTCTTTTTAGTTATTTGGAATAAGAAAAAATGAAAGTCATACGACATCAAATATTTATAAAAACTATTAAAAATATTCTTAACGTTGATAACAGAAAAATAAAAACAAATAAATGTAACAGTATTATATTTTTATTTCTTTTAACGACTTTACTTAAGGGTTACCTTAAATGTAGGATTACCTTAACGGTTGCTTGAAGAATTTATTTTTATGTAATATTAGAATACATCTTATATAACTCACGTTTATTTACATATCGTATGTGTCACTGATGTACGAATGATATATAATACATATGTTTAGTATAAATTATTATATAGATTTGCCGCTTAGTATTAAATGGTACTTAGCATATTTGGAAAAGTTTTAGATTGATAATCATTATGTAGAAGGTTAGAATCTGCTTTTGAAAAATGTATAAACATATAGTTTGAATATATGTACAACCCATAATTCTAGAAATTATAAAACTCACCCAAATAATTTTAAAATACTAAAAAATTAAAAATATTATAAACAGAGTGACAGATTATGAACATACTAACGGTTCGTACCGGTATCTAAGAGTTGACAAAGGCAACTGTATTCTTCCTCGTTTTTATTCCTTATATTTAATTTTTATCAACCGTTAAGAACCTAATTGCTCAATCCACCCCAGTAGTGTGTATATGCCGATTTTGGCCCCATAGGGAATAATTTTTTTGGGGGAGTAAAATTTTAATATGAAAAAATTGTTATAAAAAGTAAAAATAGAGCTTTTATGAATTTTTTTTGTTTTATTGTTATTGTCACACTTTGTAAAGTGTGTATTGTTGATGATGTCTGCTCTTGACAATAAATTGTCAATCAAATATAACTTTGTAAAGTGTGTATTGTTGATGATGTCTGCTCTTGACAATAAATTGTCAATCAAATGCGACTTTGTAGAGTGTGTTTGTTGATAATGTTTGCCCTTGATAAATAAATGATTGATGATAATGACATTGATAAATATAAATTACTACTAATAATGTATTAAATAATAAAATAAAGAAAGTTTGATATTACTATAAATACTGATCCATTTTGAAAAATAATTAATACAATTAATTTCTTACATTAAAAATAAAAAATGTCTTTTATTAAAAAGTTTATTAATATTTCCAAAAAGGGTCTTACTAATTATAAGAAATTAGAAGATCTGGAAATAAATAAATTTTATAAAATTAAAGAGTTCAAACTAGAAGAGGAAACAGAACATGGAAAAGCTCTTCTAGTAGGGTTAATTTTAAACGGAGAGACCGTTTGGGTATATTTACCCAAACGCTTTGCAAAGATTATTAATACAAAAAAAAATATTGAGCAGCTCTAACAGTTTGGAGGGTTAAAGTATAACGGACGAGATGAAGAAAAGAACATAGCAATGTTCGATTTCATATTAAAAAAGAATATGAAGCAAGGTAAATATGATGCTGATGATGATGTTGATGATAATGATGGTGATGATAATGGTGATGATGATGATGACGATCATGATGATGATGAGGATAAGGAAAAAAATAGTAGTATAAGGGAAAAATTAAAAAGAAAAAATACAAACTATGAAAAAAAATAAAAAAGTAAAAAAATAAAAATGCAACTTTAATAAAATATTCAGTTTTTGTTTTCTTATGTTTTGATTTTTTACAGACAACAGGTTTATCTAAGTAGAAATAGAGAATCTCTATATTTTTTTCTATAAAAAGAAGTTTTGTTAAAATTATTTTTCATTTATATATAATTTTTGAACCTTTTAGTTAAATTTATTTTTTAGAAAATGATTGTATTTACTCATCCATTCTCTATGATGGTAGCTGGTCCATCTTGTTGTGGAAAGACTACCTTTATAACTCAACTATAGTTAATGACTTAAATAAAACGGTATTTCCAACGATTGATAAAATCATATGGTGCAATTCAGAAATAAATGCTATCCCAAAAAATTTGGAATTTGAAAACATAGAATATCAAAATACTATTCCCGAAACTATTGAAAGTGATAAACCTACTTTAATTATTTTGGATGATCTAATGCTGGACGCTTATGGTCAAAAAATTTGTGAATTGTTTACTAAGGGTTCACACCATCGTGATATTTCGATTATATTAGTTACGCAAAATATATTTCATCAAGGAAAATTTTGCAGAGATATTTCTATTAATTGTAAATATTTAGTTATTTTTAGAAATCCAAGAGATAAGTCTCAAATTTTACCGTCAGCACGACAAGTGTTTCCAGAGAATGTTAGAGAATTTCAAAGTGTATTTAACGAAGTAACATCACTTCCATATAGTTATATTGTTATTGATTTTACTCAAGAGATCAATGATATATTTCGTATTAGAACACAAAATTTCAAGAAAGATTTTTCTGAATGTTACTATTTTCCAAAGCAATTAATAATTGACAACTTATGTGAAAAAAATGAAACGATTGAAGGAAAACCAACATATATTGCATGTATTAAAAATAGTAAACAAAAGTTAAGAAACAATATACTTAAATACTGTGATTCAGAAGTTATTAAAGCGATTTGTGAAATTGTTATAAATACATTGAATGGAAATAATAAGATAACAAAAAGTCAACATCAACATTTAAAAAATTATAAAAACAAATTACGCTGTTTAGCTTGTCCAAAAAAAAAATAAATTATAAACGAAAATTGTTAATTCAAAGTGGAGGATTTTTACCAATTTTAATTGGATCTGTATGAGTTATATCAAAAACAAAAATGAATAATTTACAACGAATGATTGTTTTACATCCTAATCAATATAATAAATTAAAAGATAACTTATTAAACGATAATGAGCTCAGCCAAATAGATAAGGTAATGAAAACAATCTTGTTAAACAAGAATTTGAATGATATTCAAAAATGGCATTTATATCGAAACCAACTAGTAAAATTAGGTGATAAGAGAAGAAAGCAATTATTAAGAAACCCTGTTGAACCACGCATGACTAATAAAAATCTTCAAATAGAAGAAGAAACACCATCACGTATTTATATGAGAAATATGGGTACACAAACATCTAGAACTATAAAAAGCATAAAGATACACAAACCAAAACGAAAAACTTTGAGGATGCTTCAATGCAAACAAATCCGTATGAGGATGTTTATGAAACAGAACCATTAGAGAATTCACAAGAATATAATAAGGATTCAATTATTGTAGATGATGATTCTGATTATAGTGACAATGTCTTTATCAATGAAAATATTAAAAAACGAGCATTATCTGCCGCTTCTTCAGGATCTCGTTTAAAGGAACGCAAATCTATAAATAGTTCAGACGTTCGAGTATTTGAAACAGATGACGGTTCAGTTATATCTGTTCTTCTCTTTGACAAACCAAAGAAACAATATTCTTTGCGATCAGAATCTAAAACAAAACAAAGAGAATTAAATTTCCCTATCCGTAAAAAACAAAGCATTACAAAATCAAAGGAAAAAAATTTAAAAGATTTAAAATCTATAAAAGAATATAATTGGACATCATATACATAGATAATTATAAAGATGGATGCATTTTATGTAACTTTATTAAGTAATTCTTCAGAAGTTATGTTTCCTGAAAATACTCTTTCCCAATTCACAAATAAAATATCTCGACGTATTGACTTAAGGAATGAAAATTGGGTTGGTTTAACTGAGTTTTATTGTAACGATTTTCTTCAAACAGATAAATATGAACGTACAAATTGTGTATTAATTTCAATAGGAAAAACTACGGTTACTGTAGGTGAAAATAATTCTAGAAAAAATGTTGATAAGCGAATGGGTTATACATTTTACCCTGATATTCATAAATATAAATTTAGAAATGATGATTGGAAAATAAATTTTTTACCAGTTTTAATTAATAATATTACACCAGAACCAGGATTTACAAGAAAACAAGTTTTAACAGAGTTTTTTAATGAAATTTCACAATCGTTGTTAAATGAGCATTATTAAAAAAGGAGATAAAAAATATTAAAGGAGATAAAAAAAAAATAGCTCCAGCGGATCAATTAAAAAGAGTAAGAATATCTCAATCATTTGAAAAAGAAAACTTTTTTTTACAAAAAAACTTTGAATATACTATCCCAGAACTGATAAAGGAATTTCTTTCACAAAAAGAAAGAGCAATAAATTTAAAAAAAGTTTTACCAGATTTATTTAAACAAACATTTTCAATGTATAATGATCAATTACCATGTATGATGGTTATTTACACTGATATTATTGAACCTAATATATATGGAGATAGTACAATAAGAGCATTAAAAACAATTAACTATGAAAATTGCAGGAACCCTTTTAACAGTGAATTTAAAAACGTTCAATATATTCCAGTAGAAAAAAGTTTATTTGAAACTATTTCAATTCGCATTTGTAATCAACATGGTGAAAATATAAATTTTTCACCAAGTTTATTTCCATCAAAAATTGTTTTACATTTTATTCGAAAATAAAAAATATATAAATAGAAAGAAAAAAAATATAGTTTTTTTATTCATAATGAAACAATCATACATTAAATATTATCTTAATCAAAGTGGAGGTAACATTAATGAAATAGGCCTCCTATTACAAACAACATCTTATTTTCAAAAGGATAGAGGGATTGGAAACCTTTTTGGTGGTTTATTAAGATATTTAAAAGCTATTTTTTCATCGGGTCTACATATTTTAAAAGAAGAAGCTTTGTCAGCTGGTATAAATTCATTATCAGACATTAGCACATGTAGAAATTTAAAGGAAGTAATAAAAGATCGAGGAAATGATGCTATAAAGAATATAAGACGCGGTGTTTTTGATAAACTAAATGATATGTATGGTCAGGGATTTATTCGAAAGGGTATAAAAAGACATTCAAACACGACTCATATTCATTTAAAAACTAAAAAGAAGAAACGCATAACTTCTAAAAAAAGTAATAATAAAAAAAAGGAAAAAAAAATATACAGACATATTTGATTAACAATGATTGAGTGCATGAAATCTGAATTGGATATTTTTACACCACGTCCAATTCAATCGAGCATATTAAAAACTAAAGAATTACTTTAAATCCAATAGCCTCTTTAGACTCTGCTTCCACAATCGAATTTATTTCATTAGGTCATGGAGATACGTATAGAGATTTGTCTGGAACATATTTAAAACTTAAAGTACAAATATTAAAAAAAGATGGTACATCTTGGAATGATGATAAAGATAGTGAAAATAAATTAATCTCTCAACCTGGGATTGTAAATAATTTACTTCATTCTCTTATAAAACAATGTAATGTTCAATTAAATGGAAAAAATATAACACCATCGGATTCAAATTATCACTACAGAGCATATATTGAAACTCTTCTCAATTATGGAACTAATGCTGCTGAAACACACTTAGAATGTTCAGGTTGCATCAGGTTGCATCATGTTGTAATATTCAAAGGCATGATAACGGTGGTAGTATGGAACGTAAAAAGTCTTACAATAACAGTGCTGAAGTAGAATTAATGGGGAAATTACATGTTGATATGTTTAACCAACCAGTATTCTTGATTAACAATGTAGATGTTCGCGTTGTCTTAACTTTGGAAAAACCAGATTTTTATTTTTTTTCTGATGATAATGATCAATGTCAAATAAAAATTTTAGAGGCAATATTATTTATGAAACATGTTACAATCAATCCAAGCATTCTATTGGCACATAATGCCGTATTAGAAAAAGCTAATGCGAAATACTAATATAAACGTGTTGAAGTTAAAACTTTTACGATGTCTTCTAAAACTTCCAATATAAGTCTAGACAATGTTTTTATTGGTCAACTACCAAACACAATAATATTTTGTATGACTGAAAATGAAGGATACACAGGAAAGCGATCTAAGAACCCCTACAATTTTAAACATTTTGATTTAAAACCATTTATGTTATATGTTAATGGTGTTCAAATTCCTAATTTAGCTATAGAAACTAATTTTTCAGAGAAGAACTCAACATATACACGAGCATATCATACCTTGTTTAGTAGAACAGGAATATATCATGCTGACAAAGGACATCAAATAATAAAATCTATGTTTGGTAAAGGTTATTTTCTACTAGCTTTTGATTTAACTCCTGATGGGGCAGGGAATGATTCCTGTCAGTCTTTGTTAAACCAGGGTTCATTAAGAATTGAAGCTAAATTTTCAAACAAATTACCATCAACTATAACTTGTTTTGTTTATGGTGAATTCGATTCAAGTTTACAAATCGATAAAAATCGTAATGTTCATACAAATCTATAAATACAGAAATCAATTTGTAATTTTTTTTCTGTAATTTTAATTTTCAATTTTTCATTCATTTAACAACCTCGAAAGTGAAAAATTATAAATATAAATTAAAATGAGTAATAAATCTTGTGTACTTGTAGATTTAGCATTTTGTGCTGACGACACGAATGCTATTTTTGTTAAACGAGTAGCACTTGCTGGAATTAAAGATTCCTGTAAACCATTCAACAAAGAGTTTCAGTATAAATTTCCGACTAAGGATATCAATATTGAGAACATTCAAACAGGATTTAAATTTGGGATTTCTTTTAATGAACAAATAAATCTCGATCTAATTAAAACTCTAACTAAATTTGACTTAATTGTTACAAATAGGAAAGCAAAAAAGGAATATATATTGCAACATATAAAAGATGAAAAGAAAATAATTGATTTATATTCTTTTGAAATTGAATAATGAATACATTTCAAATTGAAACTATTTTAAATCAAAATAAATATATAAAAAAATATTTTACTGGAGTTTTTCCAATAGATAAAATTCCGCATTATGTTAAAAAACCGGCTATGCTAGTAATAAACACAGACTCTTCAAATAAACCTGGGAAACATTGGTTAGCTTTATTTTTACCTAAAAATAGATGTATTGAATACTTCGATTCATTTGGCTTTCCACCTAACAATAAGAAGATAATAATATTTTTGAAACATAATTCAATAGAATATAATTTTTTATATAATAATAAACGATTGCAGGATGTTTTTTCTACAGTTTGTGGCCAGTACTGTTGTGTTTATTTATGGTTTTGTGCAAGAAATATCAAAATAAAAAACTTTTTGAGTATATTTAGCAAAATGAAATATATACAAAACGATAATATAATACAAAAACTATTTGATAACATATTTAATTTAAGAAAAATTCAACGAAATAAATATCAAATTTGTACATCTTGCAACTAAATTATCACATAAATATAACTGATTATGAAAAAATGTAGTTAGTTTATTCAAAAATTATAATGGGTAAAGGTATGAAAATTATTAGAAAAAGTTAAAAACATTTATCAAAAGCTCACAATGTTACCACTAAAAAGAACATAACGGAAGATTTGTTATTATCATATACCTACTTTTTGGATTTAAATCATTCTTCTTATATTAGCATTGGTTACAATATAACTAAATTTGAACCACAAATTTTTATTTATCATCGTAGAGGTAATTCAGTAAGAATTAGTTATGAAGAGTGGCAGCAATTTTACAATATTATCATCTTAAACATGAATGGAGAAGATAAAAAAATAGCTGTATTTAAAACATATAAGAATGGTAGATGTTTATTAACTTTTGGAAGTCAAGAAAGGAAAAAGAAGATATGGCTATCTACTTTAGAGGCTGATCGGTTTTTTAATATTATACAATTTGTTCAAGCAGTTATGTGTTATAATAACAGCGTCAAAAATAATATAAAAGAATATATATCAAAATATATTAATAAGTGTTTAATAAAATGTGTCAATAAATTAGAACAAGAATATTTTTATATTCCAATGGAACTGAATACAGCACAATGTAATTATTCTCGTCTTTTTTATGAAATTCCTATACTATTACAGAGAGAAATACAAAAACATTTTATAAATTTCGAAATGAATTTTAAAGAGAAATAAAGAAAATTAAAAATTATATACAATGTTTTTTTTATTATTCATTAAAAAAATTATATTAATAATTTAAATAAGATCTTTCTGCTTAATCCAAGTGTTATGAGAGTTATCAAATCCCCACCATTTTACATAAATATGATTACTCTTTTTCCTTAAAATTAGAGTTTTTAACAGGAGTTATTTCAAATTCATAAAAGCTTTCAAGAATTGTATTCTGTTTATAGTCTTCTAAAACATAAGTTACTGGATTTGTTATATTAACTTTAACAATTTTAATAATTTCAGGAAACCAAATTCATAAGTCATAACCTTTACTAAAAGTTCCTTTATATTTATTAATTCGTACAGAATCGCCCTTTTTAAACTTCCCTTTTTTAAATATCTTAGGTCTGTTGTATACTGTTTGCAATAAAAAAGTTTCATTTTCTATTGTAACATCTTTTGGTTTCATTTTAATTGTTCTATGAACATTCCCATTATACGTTTCAAGTAATTTTGGTAAAATATTAATCCATTTATAGTTACCATGTAAACTAAATTGCTTCCACATTAAATTTTTCAAAGTTCTATTAAATCTTTCACATATTGAAGCTTTTAGGTTAGAATAAGTATTATAATGATTAATATTATTTTCTTTCATTAATTGTAGAAATTTTTGGTTGAAAAATTTTTTTCCTTGATCAGATTGAATGTTTTTTGGTAATTTAAAGAATTTAGCTTGCTTAAAAGTTTTTTTCATTGCTTTAATTACATCATCAGACGTTTTTGTTTTTAAAGGTTGCGCATACGCGTATTCAGAAAATATATCAATTACAGTTAATAAATATTTATTTACTTGATTTTCTTTGTGATAAGGTTGCATTTCTACCAAGTCAATTTGCCATGTATCATTTATTCGCTGTTGAACTATTCTTCTCCGAGGAAAGTTTTTTCTAACACTTCTATGTATTTCAGAGACAATTTGTGATCTCTCATTTTGATTGTTATAAAATTCAGACATATCTTTCCGTGTAAACAAATTTAACAAAAATGAAGTGAAAGATTATCTGAAAGAGTCTTTATATATAAGAGCTAATTATGAGATAAAATTAGTTTTAAAAAATTCTTCAATATGCAAAGTTCTCGCACTTCAACTTATTTTGTTGATTTTCAATATCCTTTTGGAAATGACAGACAAATATTCGTAAAAGAATTATGTGTTATGCGAGCTGATTCATTTAAACCAACACATATAATATTTAAACCACCATATTCATATGATGAGCTAAGTGAAAAATATAAAGAAAAATCTAATTATTGTTTCAGTTATATAAATGGATTAATATGGACAGATGGTATTGTTGATTATCTTGTGCTTAAATCATTTTTAAGAAAACTTGAAGGAGATACAATAATTGTTGCAGGGAGAGAAAAGAAATTTTTTTTGGAAAAGTTTATTTCATCAGATATCATTTATAAAAGTAATCGTTTCAGCTTGAAGCGAACTGAAAATTATGAGACTCCCTGCAATATTCATCAATTAATGTTTCCAAATTGTCGATGTGCTGTAAATAATGTATTTAAAATGTTTTTATATGCATTAACAAATAATTTAATAACGAATGAACAAAATAATTTTGATACAGAATATGATACACTAAATTGAAAAAAGTAATATGTTTACTTAAAATAATCTTGAGATGTATCCTGTCAGTTTTATTAAAAACTGAAAAAAAATTAAAATAAACTATTTTTTTTATTTATTCAGAAATGCACTATTATAAAAACGCATCGAAATAATGTTTAATAAATCATTATTAATAGTAATATTTTAAAGATAGTATTAAAATTTGATTACAAAGATGAATCCTGCTAGTCTAAAATCTTAAGCTCTAGCTGCATATGTAAATTCAAAAAATTTCCAGTTTGAGTATTATGAGTATTTATGTCATCGCATGGGTCATTTGAAGGAAGATAAATTTTACGTCCCCGAGTTTAAACAGAGTTTAACGTTGCATGAACTACGTTTACGAAGTAGAGGAGAATGGCACTGTGTAATCTATGATTCTAATGGAAAAAAAGCTGGTTGGAGAACTGAAATTCATTATTATAATTTGTCTAGTTATAAAATCAAACCTATACATAAGAAACAAACTAAATATTTTATATAAAACTAAATTTATTTTATTTAATATATATTCAATCCATTTATTACATCAAAAATAAACATATTAACTATAGATACGGAAATTAGATTATTTTTCAATCTTTACAACTACAAAATGATATTTTATAACAAAATTAATTCTGGTTTTTTTATCTTATAATAAAATTATCAATTTGTATGCAAAATCTAAGTAAAAACGTAAATCATTTGAATTTTATTTTATTTTATTTTATAATGGCCCCACGCAAGCGTATTCACATTATCTTCTAAAAAAAATCTCTTATCATCTAAAGGACTTAAAGCTATCTTATTCAAAGTTTCAGTATATATAGTATGCAACTTAGATCTAAAAACATTCATTTTTCCATATACAATAATATTTTCAAACAAACATTTTCTATAATTTTTGAAGATTAAATTTCTAACGACATTACTTTTTACACCTTTACTTTTTTTTATAATTTTATCATTTAAAACATTTAAGAAATACATTTTTGATCTGAGACCAATAAATTCTTTTACAATTTTTCCATTACTTTCATATTTAAATAAACCGATCATTTTTTTATTAACAAGAGGAAATCCATACTGATTATGTTTTTCATAATCTGAGGTATCGAAATACTTTTTAAGATCGGGTTTTATTTCAGAGTAAGCATCTTTTGTACTTATAGAATATATAAAACTGTCTGAGAGTTGTCCAACAACCTTCAGGGAGAAGAGACGTAATAATCATTAAATTAAAGAATTATTAATTAATTACCTAATATCTTAATCTCTACAAAAAAAAAAAATAATAATAAAAAAAAAAAAAACTACATTATAAGTAGTGCATTATAAAATAAAAGAAAAACAAAAAAAAAAATCAATATTTTTAATGTTAAAAATTATAGCTGGTAAACAATTGTCCAAAAATAAAAAAAAAAAATAATTTGTAATTAATACCTAGTGACATTTAACTGAACAATTAGTGTTTTTGTGTTATTTGTCTAATTTTTTTTTTTTTTCTCTTTAAATTTATTTGTCCTAATAAAAATAATAAATTAAATTTTTTTTTCATAAATAATGAGGACTGAACCTCCCCCCGCAATGGGGGCTTCTAATGAATTACTGTTATTACAAAAGGGAATTCAAATAGATCCCAAAAAAAATGTATTAAACATGACACAAGGTTCAAAATTTTTGATTATGACAAGAACGGACGAAAATAAAGATTTAAGATCTGTTTCGCCATTCTTAATCCAAAAAACAATAAATGCAATAGGCGGAGAAGTTGAAAGATGTTCAAAACTTAGGAATGGTTCTTTACTAATTAAAACAAAATTAAGGAAGCAAATCGTAGGTACAGAATAAGAAACCCACTTCCCTCAACTTTTGCAAATATTCTGAGTACAAAAAATAAATGTACTTCTAAATGCACATGCATTAAAATTACGGATAGCACATCTGATAAAAATAATGAACCGGTTTCAATCAACAAATCCCAATTCTCAACATATGATCATCAACAACAACAATCATCAACATCAAAAAAAAAAAACTATACCACAACTTAAGGTAAAGCAATTAGATAATAATAAACTTTTATTTTCTAGAGCAGTAAATCAAAAACAAAAACGAGAATTAAAAAAAATGGAAAAAAAAAATAAAAAGAAAAAAATAACAAATTGTAATAATAATGAATCAATGATTATTGTATCAGAAAATAGTATTAGTGACAATGACTCTTTAGGTTTTGACAATTACGATGACTAATATCTTACAATGGAATTGCGGTGGTTTTAATACGCATATTAATGAATTTTATTTATTAATCAATAAATATAATCCTATTGCCTTTTGCATTCAAGAAACGAAATTCAAAGATGATTATGCTCCTTCAATAAAAAATTTCAACACTTTTTACAAGAATGTAATATCATTAACAGTTGCTCATGGTGGTGTCGCCATTTTTATAAATTCAAAATTTAGTTGTGAAGAAATCCCATTGAATACTCATTTACAGGCTATTGCTGTCAAAATTTTTTACCCAATAAAATTAATTATTTGCAATTTATATTTGCCCCAAGATACTAATATCACAAAATCTGATTTTGATTATCTTATTAGTCATTTTGATTCACCGTACGTCATTTTAGGAGATTTTAACTGCAATAATACACTATGGGGGTCTACTAAGGTAGATAAAAGAGGAAAGCTAATTGAAAACGTCATAGATGAATATAACTTGTGTCTTTTCAATAATGGAAACCCTACTCATTTTAGTTTTAGTTACAGAACATTTAGTGCAATAGATATAACAATCGGTAGTCCCATATTGAATGCTTATTTTGATTGGCAGACAGACGAAGACTTACACAATAGTGACCATTTTCCTATATCTCTTCAAATTGCAGACAATAGTAATAACTCTTATGGATTCAAAAAAAAATGGAACATTAAAAAAGCAAACTGGGATGTTTTTCGAGAGCAACTTAATTTAACTAGAAATGATTTCACGAACATAGATGACTATGAAGAATACTTTACCTCTAGTATTTTAAAATCTGCAAGAATAGCAATTCCAATGCAAAATTATAAAAATGTAAGGAAAAAAGTTCCATGGTGGAACAATAATTGTAAAGTGGCAATAAAAAATAGAAATAAACTTTTTAGAAAATTTAAACGCACTTTAGATTTAAATGATTTTAAAAATTTTTTAAAAGTGAAATCTGAAACTAGAAAAATTATAAGACAGGCAAAAAAAGAATCTTGGGAAAAGTTTGTATATTCAATTAACAGTAACACTCCTCCATCACTTATTTTTCAACAAATTAGGCGTATTCACGGAAAAACCAAAAATCAGGAAATTACTTCAATTATAGATAATCAAAACTTGATAACTGACAAACATGAAATTGTTAATATTGTTGCCTCACATTTCTGTAAGATGTCTTCTAATAATAATTATTCAAAAACTTTCTTAACATACAAAAGGACAACTGGAAAACAACCAACAAATATTCCTTCAGGAATAAATGAACTATATAATAATAAATTTAGTTTAATAGAACTAGAAAACTCGCTTAAAGATTGTAGTGGTAGCTCGCCAGGCCCTGACACAGTTCATTATGAAATGTTGAAACAATTTAACTTGCATCATAAGCAAGCACTACTTACTTTTTATAACAAAATCTTTCTTTCAGGTTCTTTTCCAGAAAAATGTAGAAGCGCTTATCTTATACCCATTCTTAAACCAGGGAAAGACTCCAAGTGTGCTAATAATTACCGTCCAATAGCATTAACAAACTATTGTTGTAAAGTTCTTGAGCGAATGATATCGAAAAGATTAATTTGGTATTTCGAAAAAAATAATTTGATATCAATTTATCAATCAGGATTCCGAAAAAATCGGGGGACGATCGATAATCTTTCATATTTAGAATCAGAAATACTGACTGCATTATCTAGCAAAAAGTCAACTCTAGCTATCTTTTTCGATATAGAAAAAGCTTATGATATAGCCTGGAAAAGACTCATAATTGATCAACTCTTAAAAATGGGAATTAAAGGAAATATAATATATTTCATTCAAAATTTTTTAAACAAAAGAAAGATCCAGGTAACGATTGGCGAAGTTTTGTCAGATGAAAAGTCTATTGAAAATGGTATCCCACAGGGTTCAGTCTTAAGTGTTGTTTTATTCACCATAGCCACTAAAAGTGTTCTAAAAATTATAAAAAGCCGAATAAAATATATTGCTTATGCCGATGATCTCACAATGTTTATTTCTGGAAAAAATCCAAAAAAATTACAAACACAATTAAATCTACTTGAAAAATGGAGCAATAAAACAGGATTTAAGTTTTCCGAAAAGAAAACTGTTGCCATGTTATTCACAAGAAAAAGGAAAAATATTATTAAACCAGATTTGTTTTTAACAAATCAAAAACTAACTTATGTTGATAAAATTAAATTTCTGGGACTAACGTTTGATGAAAAACTGAACTGGCATCAGCATATGAGAACAGTTAGAGCAAAAGCTTTAAAAAACTTGAATATTCTGAAAATGCTCTCAAATACAAACTACGGTTCTGATAGAAAGCTTCTACTAAGATTATTGAATTTGATAATACTTTCAGTAATTGACTATGGCAGTTTCATTTATGAAACTGCTAACAAAACTAGATTAAAGTCCTTGGACACAATACTAAATATTTATTTATTTTTTTATTTTTATTTTATTTTACAAAACCTAAGCAAGGTCGTTACAAAAAAAATTCTTAAATTAATGCTTATAATTAAAATTAAACAAAACAATGACTTAAAACTACATTTATAATAACTTAAAACCTAAAAAAAGTTAATGTATTGTTATTGTTATTATTAATTTTTTATTTAAACTACATTAACAACTTTATAATAACAAAAAAAATTGAAATATGATATCAGTACAGATATGTACATATATATAATGACAATCAATTTAACATTTTATGTAATAACTTATGTAGCAAATTAAACGTAAATAAATATCTTATTATTACGTAGAATTAAATTAAAAAAAAAAAATGAACATTTTTTCTTTTTTTTATTAACAGTACTTGAAAGCATTAAATTACTATTTATAAAATGTACAAAAAAAAATAAAAATGATCTAAATGAAAAACATTAATTGTATTATACTGCAATACAATAAATGTGCTATGTTTAAAATTATATCATAATTAAAAAAAAAATTTTTTTTTGCTTAAGTAAGAATTAATTGTCTAAGGTCATTAAATTGGAAAAATGTAGTTCTAAAATGTGTTTGAACGTATTTCTGGAGATAGATGTAGAATATAGATGACTAATTTTGTTAAAAGTAGTACAACATCTGTTGATGGGTTCATTTCTACCGTACTCTGTATTATGTTTGTAGTCCATTAAAAATTTAGTATTTCTAGTTTGCCTAACACTATCGTTAAGTCTAAACTTGTTATTAAGAAATTGGATAGAAATACTATTATTCAAAATATCAAAAGTAAAGCATGATGACAATAGTTGTCTACGTAAAGATAAAGAAAGCAAGTTTAATGAATTAAGTCTTGTGGTGTAACTAGGTAGATTAGCAAAATCAAAAGGGTTATATTGATTCCTTAATGCAAATAAAAGAAATTGCTTTTGAACTGATTCGATTCTATTGGAATGAACTGCAAAGGCTGGATCCCAAACAATGATTCTATTGGAATGAACTGCAAAGGGTGGATCCCAAACAATGTTACCGTATTCTAAGATAGAACGAACTAGGGAACAATAAAGAGATTTTGTCACAGCTAAGTCGCTAAATTCTTTAGCTCTTCTCTTAATGAAACCTAACATTTTATTAGCCTTTGAAACTATTAGGTCATAGTGAAGATTATAATTAAGTTTATTATCGAGAAGAATTCCCAGATCAGTAATGCTAAAAACCCTTTCAAGAGTAACATTATCTATTTTGTAGTCATATATTAAAGAAGACCGTTTACGTGTAAAGCTAATAACCTTACATTTCTGTATGTTGAGTTCTAATTTATTTGACGTGCACCAAGTTTGTAACACTGATAAGCTTGATTGAAGTTTCGCTGCATCAGGATTATTTTTAACCACTTGATATATTTTTAGGTCATCAGCAAACGAAATGTGAGATATATTGCTTAGATATTCCGAAAGATCTGAAATAAAAACATTAAACAGAAGCGGGCCTAAATGGCTACCTTGCGGTACACCGGAAGTGACCCCAATGGTGTTGGATAATACACCAAGAAATTTAACATTTTGAGTTCTTTCTAAAAGATAAGAATTAAGCCACCCAAGAAATGAACCCGAAATGCCAAAAGTTGATAGTTTGTTTAGCAAAGTGAAGTGATCTACACGATCGAAAGCTTTGCTAAAATCAGTGTAAATTGCATCAACTTGGTACCCTTTCTCCATTTGATTCAGGATTTCAGATGTATAAACCATCAGGTTCGTAGTAGTTGAACGACCTTTTTTGAAACCATGTTGTTGTTCATTTAGTTTTGCATTTATGGTAGGAGTAATTCTATCAACGACAATTTTTTCAAATAATTTAGGTATAGTCGAGAGGATTGCTATACCTCGATAATTTTCCACCGATGCTCTATCTCCTTTTTTAAAAATAGGGGTTAAGTGGGAGGATTTCCACTTTTGTGGGAAAATCCCAATTGAAAGTGACTTATTGAAAATAAGATGAAGAGGGAAGATTAGACTGTGAGAACAATTATGCAAAAAGATTGGGGGAATTAAGTCCGGACCCTTTTTTATATCAAGGCTCAAAATTGCTTCAAGAATATCATTTTCAGAAAGATACACGTCTGTAAGTAGGAAATTTGAGCTATTAGATAAGGAATTAGTCGATGTGGTAACTGGTGCTGTTGGACGATAAACTTGTTGAAAATGATCAGAAAAGAAGTTACAAATTTCTTTTGGGCAATCAGAAACCACCTTGTCTTTTGATAACATTGAATACCCAAATAATTTCCGTTTTGTGTTAACAAAATCAAAAAATTTTTTAGGATCAGTAACAAGTTTGTAGCCAATATCTGTGATATAGTTTTCATATGCTACATTGGCTTTTTGTTTAAATTCAATTGCAAGTTGCTTATACATATTCAATAAGTCGTCGCATGGTGCTTGATGATGTTTGAGTTTTTTGTATATTTTATTGCGCCGATTTCTCAAGTTCCTAAGATCTCTATCTAACCATGCTTCTGTTATTTTATGCTTTTTGCGAATTTTAGGAACAAAGGCATCAATAATTTGAAACAGATTAGAGTAAAAGATAGAGATTAGTAAATTGACATCCTGTTGAACTAACAGTTCGTCCCATGTGATTAATGACAAAGCATAATTAATACTTTGATAGTCAGCATTAAAAAAATCGTATACAATTTCATTATTGTAAGATTTGTTTAAGACTGGGATAGAAGTGGAAAACTCGAAAATAAGTGCGTTATGATGAGAAGAGTTGGTAAAAAGATTATCAACATCATCAGCGAGTTTAACCGACACTCTATCATATGCATTTGAAAATGCAAGATCTAACCACTTATTATTACTATTAGGATAACTGATAATTTGTTGTAAATCGTTACCGTAGAACTCGCTAATAAGACCGAAGTCAATTTCGTCATGAAAGTTAACCGGTAATAACAAATTATCAGCGTCGTCAGAAATAGAAGGACGATTAAAATCGCCAAACACAAAAATTGAGTCATCCTCATGCATTACTGAAATAATATTGTGATATACACTATAAAAATCAGAATATGAGGAATTGTCAGAGTTCGGAGGGAAATAAACAATACCTAGGTATAAATTATTTGTACCTAATTTAATTTTAACAAATTGGTGATCGAAAGAGTGATGTGTACCAGTGATTAATGGTACACTAGATAAGTTATTCTTTACAGCAAGTAGAACACCACCTCCTCGCGAACAATTTGCAGATAGATAATCACGATCCTTTCTGTAAATGGACCAATTACCATCCAGAATTTCCTCGTTTGTAAACGAATCGTTGCGCCATATTTCAGTTATATGGCGCATCAACAAAAAGCTTCTGTATACACTGTATACTTCTGTATACTTCTGTATACAAGTATACACTGAAATTACACGACTTGGCATCAACAAAAAGCTTCTTTAGCTTGCCTCTCATAACACTACAATTGTGGTAAAACATTTTAATGTTGTTTATGTTGTTGAAAGTTTGAGAGGTCTTTTTAGAGTAAGTAACGTTAGATAAAGAAATGAGATTTGAAGTTTGGTTGAAACTTGAGTAATTACTTAGAGTTTGGACGAAAAAACTTGTTATAACTCTCACGTGATTAATTCAAATGATTGTAGTAGTTGCTATTGCAATGACTACGATAAGCCTTAAGATCCTCTTCGACCTCTTTAACAGAGAAGCCTATATTTTTATGATATCTGAGATAAAGATCGTATAAATCTTTATAATTAGATGGCAGCCCCTCATTGAGAATGAGAACTGACAGGTGAGTCCTAGTTTTACCTTCTATAACGGTGTTATACGAATCATTATGTAAATAGGCTAGGAAAAGTCTAACGTTGTAGAGAATCCTCTCATCTCTGAATCTTGACAGAGCATATTTGCAATCTTCTGTTAGAGATTGCTTTGTCATTCTAACGATTGGAGAAACAAGCGGATCTTGTAATACTAGTTTGTTATTATTATTAATATTATTGTTATTATTATTAAAATTAGTATTGTTATTATTTTGATTATTATTATTATTGCCGTTACTAATATTATTATTATTATTATTATTATTATTATCGTTATAATTATTATTATTATCATTATTATCGTTATCGTTATAATTATTAATATTATTATTGTCGTTACTAACATTATTATTATTATTATTATTATTATTATTATTATCGTTATAGTTATTATTATTATTGTTATTATTATTATTATTATTATTATTATTATTATTAATATTATTATTATTATTATTATTACTATTATTATTATTATTATTATTATTATTATTATTATTATTTTTATTATTATTATTATTATTATTTTTTTTTATTTTTATTTTTATTATTATTATTTTTATTTTGATTGTTTTTAATTCGATTATTATTATTATTTTTACTTTTAAATTTATTATTGTTATTACTATGAACTTTATTATTATTAATGTTATAGTTACTGGTAACCGGTCTTAAAGTATCTCCTTGGATGAAATTAGAGTACATTTTGCTATTGGTAGATAATGTACTCTGAATTGAAAATTTCTTTTTATCTTTATTACTAAAAGGAACAGCGAAAGGATTAAGAAGAAGTGTTTTAGAATGCGTGTTATTATTGTTTGTGTTAATGTTTAAACTTGTATTAATATGAGAAATAGATTTAGTTGTATTACTATTAGAATTAGACTCTTCTTTAAAAATCTTAATTATAGTACCTTTTTTCCATCGTTTGTAATTTATTATTTCACAAACTTTGGATTGAGGTACCATAATTTTAAAAGATTTATATTTCGGTTTAAATCTAAGATTCTTAGGAGTAATGTTAACTATTATTACAGTACTTAAATTAAACTTATTCTTTAAAAACTTACTGAGATAATTAGAAGTTGTGTAAGCTGCAAATTTAGTAAAGTACAGTGACTGGAGATCCGAATCCGGTTTAGATTCTTCCTCAGTTGACGTCTTCCTACCATCTGCAGTAATTTCTTTTTCATTCGGAAGTAAAAATTTAACCTTCTTAGTTGGTAATTTAGAAGCTTTTGAAGAGCATTTTTTAATTGAAGAAGGCTTAGTAACAGAAGGTAATTGATCCAAAGTATCAGAGCTCAAAGATGTCGAAGTAGATGCGGAAATTTGTGCAACTTTTATTGTTGATAGTGCCAGTTTAGATGAAGATAAATTTGTATTGTCAGCACTGCACTGAAGTAATTCATTATATAAAGAATTGTTTTCAAAGCTTGATTTAGAAGCAGTTTCAGGAATATCTTGGTTCGAAAACGTGGCAGGTGAATCTTGAATTGAATCAGCAGATGAGATAGTTTCAGAACAAAAGCCAGCATGAGTTACATTTTTTGAATTGTAGTTTATTGGTTTAAAAGTAAACGCATTCTGATCTGCACTATAGTTGAAAGGTTCATCAGTCTGAGTCCAAATATCTTTTGAGTTGCGACTTAGATACATTTGGTTGTATCTAAATGTATCAAAAGATGTATCAAGACTAGCATCAAGTTTCATACCCATATTCGAAATTTCTTTTCTTAATGAACCTATCTGCTCATTAAATTTCTCTGCAACGTCAGTAGTAGTGTCGTATAAAGTAGTATAAATTTTGAATTAAAAAGTTTTTGCAGTTGTGAGTTAATAGAAGATTTTAACTCATTGGTTAATGATTTGATAGATTCATTAGTAGAATTTAATGCCGAGATAAACTCATCTTTATTGAGCACAGCGTTCTGCTTCAAATTATCCTTCTGCTTCAGTGATGTTCTGCTCAAGGTAGTATTGAGGGCTTCATAATCTTTAGCCATTTCATTAAATGACGCGGAGTTGTATTTAATTGTGTCGTTACATCTAGCTGCAAGTCCTGTGTACTCATCTTTAATGTTATTGAACGAAGATTTGACTTCATCCAATAACATATTAATGCTGGAGTGATAATCCAAGCATTCGTCACATACAAAGTATTGAGCCAGGAATGCAGAATACCACACTCTAGGAGAGTTTAAACAAACTCCGTGGAAGCGCTTCTTACAAAAACTCCTGCATGTAACAATTTCGGTTTTTGCGTCATAAACTGTGCAGCTTGAACTATTGCATTTAACCGAGTTCATTTTTGATTATATAAATAGTATTTACTTTAACAATTAAAAAAACGGCAATTTAAAAAGGGTATACGTTTAGCTACAGGGGCTAAAATATGGGTATACGTTTAGCTACAGGGGCACTAGGAACAAGTCCTGTTGATAGTCTTCTTGTAGACTCCGGAGAAATTTTTTTAAACCTTAGAAGAGAAAAGTTTGCTCTTAAATATGTAACAAAATTTAATTTCTTTCGAAAACCATCCATTACTCGAATTTTTTAATAATGATAATTTATTTTCCAAGTTTAAAGGTAAAAAATTTAATACACAACCATGTTTTGTCAGATTAAGAAATATAAAAGAAAGTTTATATGTCTTTGATAACGCAATAGATATACAAAAAATACTTAATGAACCTCCATGGCTTCAGAAACCCATATGTATTGATACGGAATTAGCAACATATAAAAAGGATAATACAAATACTACTATTTATCGAAAACTTTACAAAGAAAAAGTAAATAATAAATTTAAAAAATTCACCGATGGTTCAGTCATTAATAACTCCACAGGCTGCGCATTCAACATTGATTTAGTCGAAACAAAATTTCATCTACCGGAAAATACAACAATTTTCACAGCCGAATTACATTCTATATATCGAGGTATTCAGTATGTAAATAACGAATCTAATAATGAAAGTTTTTTGGTTTGCACAGATTCTTTGAGCAGCCTTGAAGCTCTTCAAAATATAACTACAAAACATCCATTAGCACAAAAAATAAGAGATGAGATCTCTCTATCTTTAAACAATTTTGCATTTCTATGGATTCCATCACATATAGGTATTAAAGGAAATGAAAAAGCAGATTTATTAGCAAAACAGTCTGTTAGAGAACCCTTAGACAACTCTTTTAAATTTATTACATCGGACTTACATAAATTAATAAATAAACACATAATGCGAAAAAAACAAAGTTACTGGGATACAAAAAACAATAATAAATTGCACAATATAAAACCACAAATTGATAAGTGGAAAAACAATGATAATCTGAGTCGAAGAGATCTTACTGTTCTGAAAAGGTTGAGAATAGGACACACTAATCTGACACACAGTTACCTATTTGACAATCAGAACTCATTAGCACATGAGTGTGATTGCAGGCTGAATACTATTTCAGTACACCACATTTTTGAGGAATGCCCTCTTACTGTAAATCACAGAACATCACTAGGTATCTCATTGAGTTCTCTATCGGCAGATGACCGCAATTCCAATGATAGGGTTATAGAATTTGTCAAAAAACAGAATTTTTACAATTTAATATAATTAAAGCTTAAAATTAAATTAAAAAATTCATTAAAGTAGAAAATGTTTAAGTTTTTAAATTTTTTATTTTTTTTTTTGTTTGTTGTTAAAATATAATATGTAAAAATAAAGCTTAGTATGTAAGTGTGTAGTAAGTAAGTTTATAATATACAAATATTGCTATAAATATTGTAATAACAAATTAATTTTTATAGAAAGATCAGGCTTTCAAAACCATTTTTTGTGTTGTAAGCCATAAAAAACATTTTTAAATAAATAAATAAATAAAACTGTCTGTATCCATATAATTTAAACTTTAATTTTTTTAATTTTCGAATTAGATTTTGGTTTCATGTAACCATAATGCAAATTATACATATGTAATTTTGAAAGTTCTAAAACTGTAAAGCCTAAATATATAGGTTTATCATAAATAACATTAATTTTATTTAATTGAATTGCAGCAAGATTTTCATCAAAAAGTGATAAACTATGAAAGTTGGATTTAGCGATGAGCGCCCTTGCACCGAGATGCTTCCGTTTGCTTTCCCAAGAATCTGCTTTTTTAACTATTGTTCTTTTGTCAACATTTTCCATGGTTTTACCATATACAACATTATTTATTAATTTAAAAAAGTTTTTTTCGAATGCATTTTTTGCTAAAGCTCTATGATAAGTATTTAAATCAATATATTTTTTTAGCTAATTAGATTGTTTAAATTTAATTGCTCTATGAATTTTTTTCAAAATTAATCCATTAGTCAAACATTGTTTCAAGTTTCTATAATGAATTATATATTTTGTTTTATGATTCAAATCTAATAGCAAATTTGGAGATTTTGCTATTGGAGATATTTTATTTTCAGCACAAAATGGTAAGTTATTATGAATATCATGTAAATTTTTCGGGTAATTTAAGTCAACTTCTAATATATATCCTTCATCGGAATCATCAGCTATTTTGAAAACATTAATTTCTGAGGGGTTTTCCACCCATTTAAACCCTCCATATTACAAATAGTTAGACATTGCCCACCCATATAAATTATTAGCATCTAAATATACTATGTATTCATTATTTTTTGTAGGGTCATATTCTTCACCTATATATTTATTATTAACTTTAGAATAACGCTTACTACATTGACTTATACCACCACGAATACCCTTTTTAAAAAAATTAAACATGTTTATATCATCAATCAATTTTAATTTAATATTAGTATATTTTAGCATAGCATCCCATGCAAGACCTGGTGCAGTTACAAATTGTGCTGGATCTAGTTTATATATATTATAACAAATTTTTCTAAAATTTTCGAAAACATCTGAAAGTAAAAGAACGTCAGTTTTTAAATACAGTTTTAAATAATCTTCCAAAGATTGACAGTTAAATGTATTCCAAACATTTTTTGCATGTTCATAATCTTCATCTGAACAATTAGTGTTACTTATTTCATTTTTAAAAGCATTTTGAGAAGGTAAAGAAGTTTGATTAAGTTTGTCGACGGAATTTATATACTCATATGGAAAAACACCTTTCCGTGTTAATAATTCAAAATGTTCATCATTGGGGAATTGAGTTCTTATTGTTTTTAAGTTTTCTTTCCCCAAATCTTGAACAAGAGAATCAAGACTAGATTGCATAAATCTATATGAATCCAAAAATCGTAACTGAAAACTTCTGTATGAACTCAAAAAGGTGCTTTTAGTTATGGAAATATATTTTTCTTTATTCAAAGCTATTACCGAAATAGGACCATCGACCAAGTTTAATTCTTTAAAAAGTAAATGTAAAGAGCATCATAATTCGAAAAATTATGAAAAAATATAGGAAAAAATTTTGGTAAACTATATGATAAATTACAATGATTATGAGTCGGTCCTCTATATTTGCCAGTTAGATGACAATGATCTTTTATATGTGTTTCTTCTGGCTCAAATTTCTTTTCACATATTTGACATACTTCTTTTGTTTTATGATAAAATTTTTCATCCGTAGTTAAATTATTAATTGGTTTTTCATTTAATATATAATTATTATATAGATGTTGACATTCCTTTACTAAAATCATATAAATTGTTTTCCACAATCAACTCCTAAAAGAAAAAATTAATTTAGTGTGAGAATTTTTTATAGATTATTATTAACAATAACTTACCTGAAAAACTTTATATTTATTTAAACTTTCATCAAACGAGCTCTTATATGAAAACGCTACAGGTACATGCTGTTTTGTAACAGTTGTGTATGAGGTCTTCGGATCTGGTTCACACGTTGAAATTTGCTGTAGTATGCTTTCTGAATAAATATACAATTGGTACTTCTAATTGTGTTTTAAAATTAGTGAAATTTATAAACTTCTTTTCTTTATCTGGCATTGTAATCACTTTCCCGCATTCATTTTTGTGTATCATTAAAACGTTTTGTGAATTAAAAGTGCATAAACATCCATCACAAAAATATTTCTTATGTTTATTTTTGGAGAGTTGCCCCATCACCAGTCCCGACAAATCTTTTATCCACACATAGTGTTATTTATTATCTTCTGTTAACAAAAATATATTTATATGATAACGTTTTTGTTCTTTAGTATGGTAATAGGGTTCAATTATTTCAATTTCTTTATTCTTTTTTCGTTTTATCCATTCAAATCCAAATACTGTGATACTAATTTCGGGATTCATTTTCTCAAATATTTTTATGTCATTTTGATGGAGAGGAAATTCTAAATCTCCAAATTCTAATGTCTCTACTTTAGAATTAATTAAATTTATTTTAGATGCTGCTATATTATCAATGTTATATCTATTTATACTGTGGGCATTTTCAATTTTAGTGTTTTTTAGAGCGGCTATTAAACACCATTTAAAACAAAATATATCTTGTTTTTATATTAATACAAGCCTTTTTATTATTAATTATATCTGGTAATTTAATGAATTGTGAACCAACAAAAGGTCTATATTTGTTTACATTAATTTCTAAATGTAGTAATTTGTTCAAACTCCATCCTGAATCCTTTTCTTGAAATTCTCCAGCTTCTGTTAGAATTTTTTGTATCATATCATCAAATACATTTTGAATTTCATTTTCATTGTAAACCACCTGCATTTTGAATTTATATGATTTAACACTAAATATATTTTCCACCTCACCATCTTCTAAATTAAGTGGTTTAATAAACTCCCAATATAATTCAATGTTAAATTTATAGGTCTGCAATTCTGTTAATTGTTTAAATAACAATTTTAAAATGCTATCAGCACTAGCATCAAAAAAATCTTCTGGTATTAGTATATTTTCATTATTATTTTGTATGATAAAGGTTGTGATTCTTTGTCTAAAACCTTGTTTTACGATTTTGATATTATCATCATAAGGCTCTAATGCTTTTAATTTATGTACATTTGTTCGAACATGAAAATTCCAATATTTTACATCTACTTCAGTCTTGCATTTATGACAATATTTTGAATTTGAAATCTTTTCTTTTTTCTTTGATTCTTCATCATCTGTTGAACTTTCATGTTTTCTTTTTTCTTTCTGATGAATGCTTTTAATATGTTTTTGTAGTTTATCTGCTCTTGAAAATTTTCTATTGCAAACATCGCACCCATTGTTTTTCCCCCCTTTCACATTATGCACTTGTTCTTGATGTCTTTTGAGATTTTTCTTTAAAAATAAATTTCCGCAAGTTTCACATAAAGCTTCCATTTTTTCCAGAAATTTTTTTTACAGTTTTTTATATTAATGATAATGATACTAATATTAAAATATTGTTATTATTTAATACATTATTAGTAGTAATTTATATTTATCAATCTCATTATCATCAATCATTTATTTATCAAGAGCAAACATTATCAATAAACACACTCTACAAAGTCGTATTTGATTGACAATTTATTGTCAAGAGCAGACATCATCAACAATACACACTTTACAAAGTTGTATTTGATTGACAATTACAATAAAACAAAAAAAATTCATAAAAGCTCTATTTTTACTTTTTATAACAATTTTTTCATATTAAAATTTTACTCCCCCAAAAAATTACTCCCTATGGGGCCAAAATCGGCATATACACACTACTCACCCCGTACACAAACTCACTCTTTAACTTTTTCTCATTAGTTAAAAAAAAGAACAATATTCAACAAGGCGCCAGGCAGGAATAAGAAAAAAAACAAATACATATGGGTACGAAATTTTAATATGTTTCTAAGGAAAAGTGAAGGCCATAAGGTAATAAAAATTTTGAATATTTAAAGTATTAAATTAAATTTTGTTTTTTTTTTTTTTTCATAATTAAAATATTTTTTATTTACATACTAAGTGGTTTTTACATATTTTTTTATTATATTTTAATCATTTTATTTTTTAGACCCTAGCCATTAAGAGGCTGTATGGTCGTACAGATAGTTTAATAATTATCCAAAAAAAATATATAACAATTCTGAAATACTTAGATTTCATTTTCTTAAATAACAATAATTTAATTTTTCTCTTTAATTATCAAATTGTATTCTTAAAGCTACATTTTCAATATACTAGAATTAGCTATTAGTTTTTTTTAATTAATTTTTTTTTTTTTTTAAATAATTTTTATTAATTTTTTTTTGTTTTTATTTTTATATTATTAATTAATTTACTACATTTACATTTACAATTATAACAAAATCTCTAATTTTCTTTTTAAATAAGCTGCAGGAAGTTAAATTTTTTAATTCATCTGTTAAATTATTACAAGCCCTTAAACACTATTATATACACAATTATTTCTTTTTTGCTTATCTGTTCGGAACAAAGAAAGATAAAATTTACTCCGGTTTCTAGTATTATGATTATGTCAAAATTACGATTTATTAAAAAGTTGTGCTTAATTTAATTGTTAACTATTTTAAAAGCTAGAAAATACACTTCTCTCTTGCAAATATTTTCAAAGCTTGGCGAATAAATTAAACTTGTGGTATATCTGATTGGGAAATTATTAATAGTTTTACTGCTCTTTTATGTATTATATCTAATTTTTTTATATAAATTTGTGAAGTGTTACTTCATATGGGATTTAAGTAAATTAAATTTGAACAAATATAGGACGAATATATAACATAATATAATGTTTTTTTATTAAAGTATTTTCTTAATCTTTTTAAGATAAAAACATATGGAACAACCTTCTTAATAATGTGATTTATATGTTCTTGCCATCTAAGTTTGCTATCGATAATGAGTCCTAAATAGATAAAATTCTTTACTAAGTCAATTTGAATATTTTTATAGATAATGCTAGTGAAACTAATAATTTTATTTTCAAATATTAAAATTTTTGACTTGCTAAAATTTAATGACATTCTGTGTTTTAGCAGCCACTCCTCAATATAACCCAAGTCATGTATAATTAAATCCCTTATTTCTTGTTCGCTACCTGAAGAATATTTTATTACTGCATCATCAGCAAAAAGCTGTAACGATCCTTTTAATTCTAGCCTGGCTATATCATCTATATAAATTTTAAATAATGTCGGACCCAAAATTAACTCTTGGGGGACACCTTTTTTTATATGTTTTATATGGCTGTATGTGTCATTACATCGCGTGAGCTGCTTCCTATTGGATAGGTAAGATCTGAACAAATTTAATTGATTGCGTTTGAACTTTAATTGATTTAATTTGAAGAGAAGTATATCATGATCTACGCAATCAAAAGCTTTTTGCAAGTCCAAAAATAAACAAGCTGTATATTTTCCGTCATCTATACTCCTTGATATAAAATCGGTTAGAGCTAAACAAGCGGCAGTAGTGTTAGAGTTTACTTCAAAGCCATATTGGTCTTTATGCAAGATGCCATTTGCATTTATGAAGTGGGTTAGCCTGCTTTTAATTATTTTTTCAAATACTTTAGACGTAGAACTCAAAACTGATATTGGCCGCTAGTTTGAGGGATTTGTTTTTCCGCCAGCTTTATTTATAGTTGTAACCGTAGCAAGTTTTAAAGATTCAGGAAAACTACCAGACTCTACAGCATTATTAATAAATTGTACTAGTACTGGGTTAATTTGAGCAGAAAATTTCTTTAATATTTTAGAAGATATACTATCATAACCGGTTGCGCTACCTAACTTTATTGCATCTATAGTATTTCTAACTTCTTCTATATTGGTGGGTGTTAAAACTAAATCTTCGTAAATATTTTTTGAAAAAGACGCTAAATAATTTTCATCAATAGGGTCTGTTCAGATATATAAAGTTTTGGTGACATCTATGAAATATATATTCATTGTATTTGCGATTTCCAAAAAGTTAGTATTTTAGTGTTATTGTAGTCAATTTCGTTAAAAACGCATCTATTATCATTACTACTATTATTGTACATTATTCTTTTGTAAAGATTCCATAGTTTTCTAGAATCATTGGGATGCCTAACTATGATGTTATTATAAAAATTATTCTTAGCCTGTTTAATTTCTCATTTTACTAAGTCCCTGTACTTTTCATTTAGCTCCTTAACCGTCCTATTATTTGGATATTTTTTTTTATACTTAAAAAAAGATTCGCGAATTTTTATATTACGAATTATGTCACTATTTATCCACTCATGTTTTTTCTTTACTTTTTTTGGCGAAATTACTTCTGTATATTTATGTACTTTTTCAGATAATGCTACAGTAAAATCATTTACATTATTATAATACATTAAATTTTCCCATATAGTATCATTTGAAAGTTTATCATAATTCAAAATAGTTTTCTTTAAGTCATTCTTTTCTTTAATAACTCTTAGATTTGCACTTACAAAAAGCAGCTGATGATCAGATAACGAAGTATCAGAAACATGAAAATTGTAACTATAATCAATTAAATCTGTGCTAAAATGATCGATTATAATTTGCGAAGAGTTGCCTATTCTGGTTGCGAACCTATCGTTTGTATTATTATACACTATAAAACCATTACAGAGTAATGTGTTTCTATAATCTTTTACCTCACTACTATTTTTATCCAATAAATTAATATTAAACTCGCCTAGAATTATGGTATTTTTATATAAAGAAGTTAGGTTATCTAATTTTTCAAAAAAAATCATTTATATTTGTTTAGTGAGACTTATAAACACACATTATATTAAAGTTTTGTCTTAATAATTTCACAATCAGAATATTTGAGTTGAAAAATTTTTGTTCAAATAGCAAACTACTGCTTAAGTTATTAGTTACAAATATAGCAGCGCCTACGTAGGATTTTTCACGGTTAGAAAAATAGGCAGTGTAACTCGGAAGATTATAGAATTGATTTTCTTCTTTTAGAAGCCAAATTTCAGTTAATACTATTATATGTATGTCACAATGCGACGTATTAATTAATACTTCTAAATTATTTTATTTATTTCTCAAGCTTTACATATTTAAGTACATTATATTAAGATTATTTTTATAACTCAATATTATATTTTTATCTAGCCCTGTAAAATAATTAACTTTAATATTTGTATCAATATCAAACATTATTGTAATTTACAGTATAATAATTGTTTTGCATACATAACAAAAAGAAACAAGAGAAAACCTCAATCAAATATTTAAATGTTCCAAAAATGATGATAAAATATGTAAAAAATAAATGTGTAAGATAATATTTTTTAAAAAATAAAAACTTATATAATTTAAGTGGTACGAGTACAATTATTAAAGTTTTATGCAAACAATAATTAGTTAGTACACAATCCCATTTCAATTTGCCAACTTCAAATACTATTGGTATAATCAGAAATTATATATATATAGATAACGCAAGCAGAACAAAAAATGTCAATAACAATTCTCGAAATTTTTTCAGATTTCAAGTGCCCCATTTGCTCTCTAATTTTTTCCTATGCTTTTTTTCTCTTTCTCAATAGTTCTTTTAAAAAAATATCCTCGTGAATATATGATTCTATTATATGCTTTTATATTAACTCGTCGCTGTCGGTTTATTTATTTATTTATTTGTCATTCTGTCACGCTTTTTATTATCTTCGTAATCTGTTAGCAACATTTGTAAGTGTAGTATGGTGCAGAGGATAGTGTACAGGTTTCAAAAATGGGAATCATGTTGTTCGAATCCAGTTCACATGCAACATTTTTTTTTTTAACTATCTATTCATCAACATTTTTTGAATAAAATATGTATACATTTTTGTATATATCAATTTAAAACTTCCATTTTTATCTCTTATTCATGCATACAAACATACACATTATATTTTTGATCTTTCCTGGTGTTTCGTATTAGCATAATTAGCCAAACACAATCCATACATACAATATTTTTATGTATGTTGCTAAGTTATTTTGTTTACAACATTTGTTTAGTATCTAAATCAAAATATTTGCTGTCAACATTCTTTAATGCATATTGAATATACATAGCTAAAAATTAAGATTTTATGTTAGTAATATGTTCATTAAATATTTAAGTGTTGTATAGTGCAGAGGATAGTGTACACTGTACATGTTTTGAAAGTAAGAGTTATTTGGTTCGAATCCAATTCGTGTACGTACATTTTTTTTTTTTTTTTTGTTAACTGTATTCATCAACATTTTTTTAATAAAATTTTATGTATAATATACACATATTATTTGATCTTTCCTCCTATAATAATTTAGTTCAATCAATCTTGATATGTACATTTGTTTTGTATTAGGATTTAGCAAAACACGAAATATATAGGTACAATATTTTTATGTTGCTAAATTATTTTGTTCTAAAACATTTGTTTAGGATTTAAATCAGAATATTTGTTGTTAACATTCTTTATTGCATATTGATTGCATAGCGATGCATGTCGTTAAAAATTAATGTTTTATGTGTTTTATTTAGGAACATTTATTATGTATATTGTGTATAGATATACAAATAAAATTTTATTCAAAATAATTCCAGTTGCCAAATTCAAACTACATACATAATATTATTTTTGTACATAGAAAAGAATATAAAAAGTAAAGATCATTACAAAATTATGCTTTTGCGCATTACGCATTATGATTTACAAACAAAATTTTGTCAACACAAAAAATTAAAACTACGTATGGAAATATGTACGTACGTATGTACATAATATTTATTTATTTATTTATATTCAGGTACCATGGTACATAAATGTGCCAGGTAGCTATAACCCTTGTTTCCTAGTAGGAATGTGGACGTGATATAATGATATATTGTAAAGTATTTACATATTGCGATATTTTTTTTTATATTATAATTATTGTACCCAGCCAGGAATCGACCCCAGACCTCTCATTCCCTTATGCATGAGAAGCGGTGCGCCAACCACTGTACCAATGGCTGGATACACATAATATTATGTTAAACTAATTTCCTAAATTATTTTGTTCCGCTCCATTTGTTTATAATTTAAATCAAGATATTTGTCAACATTTTTTACTGCATGATCTTATTAAGCGATTAGGTAGGTAGGTGTTCAAGGTTAGATGTTTGTTTGGATATACGATATACTACTAATAGTATACTATAGAAATATACAGTAAAATACATTTATCCATATCATTTTCATAGGTACGTGTTAGAAATGTTGCTTCAACTAAAATTGGATTGTAATATTTATAATCACAGTATTTGGGTACATATTTTACTTTTCGAGGTATTTCCATTATTTATGAAATACTGGAATAAAAAATGTTTCCTCTTGCTGTAATGGAATCGATTTAACTAATCTCTTAATTTACTTAAACATTTGTTTATATCAGAAACAATAATGTATGTGTGAATAAAAAATATCCCATATTTTTTTTAAGTTCAAATTATGTTTCTTTTAAAACTAAAAAGTATAAAATAAAATAATATGTAAAAAAAATATTTTTTAAAATATGCTTTTATCGAAACCAAATTCGCCCCCTAAAAAGTAGAAAATAAAATTGATTGCAAAACTTTAGCTTTTTTGACTGTTATAATATAAAAGTGAATTGCTAGTGCAAGCATTTTGGACTGTTATAATATAAAAGTAAATTGCTGGAATAAAAAAGAAACACGAACCTCAAATTTCCTAGATTTTTATTTAACCTTATTCCAGCAATTTACTTTTATATTATAACAGTCCAAAATGCTTGCACTAGCAATTCACTTTTATATTATAACAGTCAAAAAAGCTAAAGTTTTGCAATCAATTTTATTTTCTACTTTTTAGGGGGCGAATTTGGTTTCGATAAAAGCATATTTTAAAAAATATTTTTTTTACATATTACTTTTTTTAATTTTAGATATGTAGGTACATGCATGATAAATATTTTTTTTTATTTTGTTTTTTTTTTTCTTTTTTTTTCAAAAACTTTAAAACTTCTTTTTAGAAGAATGCATTTGAATAAAAAGACAATATTGCCATATCATTTGCATGATTCACGAAATTTTTTTTGAAACTAAAGTTTTAAAATTTTGTTAAGTATTTATTTTTACCTATAATTTGTACAACTAGAAACCATTATTAGATTATTTACCATTATAAAACTATTTTTAAAACTATTTAGGTAGTACTCGAATTTAGCAAAAATACACGACAACAAATCTTAAATACATGTATTCTTCGTTTCACACAACTTTAGTCTAAAGTCGTAAACAATTAAAATATTTCAAAAACTTGTTATTTATAATTATAATTAGAAATAAAGAAAAAAAAGAATTCACTTTGAAAATACCCTATTATTACAAATGGTATAATAAAATCTATTTATAATGTTTGTGATTTTATATTTCAAAACTGGTTAGAAGAGTTGTCTATCAATAATTTTGGTTGTATTTCTTTGTTTTTAATTTTAAATATTTTATTTATTTAAAAAATAATGCAAAAAACATATTTTAATATTTTTCTTTCAATCTAACAATTTCGCATAAAGAGTTCTTAATATCTTTTGTATTTAAAAATTGAAGTAAATCAAATAATTATATATTTATAACATGGCAACGTTATATATATAATTTACGTCTTATTTCTCAAGTATTCTATTTTGGACGAACTGATCATGGCATGTGTTGATCAAGTGTATATATATAATGTTTATCTATGTCATGTTAGGATTTAATATTTTTTTTTATATTCTATTTATTTAAAATGAAAAAAAAAATATGTGACTGTTAACCCTAGTTGACTTGTGCTTTTTTTGTGAAATTACCTTTTAAAATAAAGTTTCTGGTGATTATGGGTTAAAAGAATTTTAACGTACAAAATTTGTAAAGAAAATTCAAATTTAAGTTTCGAGCGGTAAGATCCAATGTGTATAATTGAATTTTTATATTAAAATAAGTTAATTTATTTAATAGATAGAAGTGGAAAATTATGTAAAGTTGTGAAAATAAATTAAATTTTTAAAATTTTCAAAAAATTGAATAAGAAGTAAAAGAAAATATAGGATCTTCAAAAGTAAGTATTAATGTTCATATACATATGCAAAATATGTATATATTTTACTATTAGTGCACAAATTCTTTTGTTCTTAATCATTTATCAATGAAGAATTCGGAACATAATTTCTATTCAAAAAGTAAGAAAAAAGAATAATTTTTTGTATTATTGCTTAGAATTTATTCCAAATTTATTTGATTGTTTCAATTATTTTATTCATTAACTTGTTGCAAAACTTATAATTTAAATTTTCTATTCTAACTCTTTATTTATCTACATACATACTTTTATTATCTCTTCCACCTATCTTTTACTCTCATTAACCGCGGTTGTTTGCATGAACTTATAATAATATATTCATCCTCTGATTAGAATGTTTCAAAATATAAAATCAGATTCCCGTAAATCAGGTAGAACCTGCGCCACATGCAAAAATAGTGGGCGGAATTTTAATGGAAGGTTATACAGATTTCCAAAGGATAGTACCATGTTTGATATATGGACTTCAAAATATAAGGTAAGTGTTAAAAAATTTCATTAAAACGGAAAATTTTGTATGTGAAAACCATTTTGAAAAATATTTGTTGGGAAGAAGGCTTAAGAAAAGTGCAATTCCTACTTTAAATCTACCAGATACAAATATTAGAATGAAAAGTGTTGAAGAAATGCGGCAAACGCAAAATTTAAATATTTTTTAATTTGAGAATGAAGAAAGTAATGAATTGCAACCTTTCAGAAATAGAAAGGAGAATTTACAACATGAATTGCAAGAGTTTTTAGTTTTTAAAACTGAAAAAATTAAAACATATAAATCTTGCACAATAGATTATAATTCAAACCACTTAGCACAAGCTGAAGAATATGTGCGAGCAGAATCGCCAGTTGATTTAAAGAAAATTTTTGTAAATATTGTTTAAAATTTCAAAAAAATGAGGCGTATTACAGTAAAAAATATTCTACGGCACGAAAAGCAATAAAAATAATTGAACGTAGAAATATGAATTTAAGCAGTAAAATTAATTACCCTAAAACCCAAAATAAAATGTTGAAAAACAAAATTAATAAACAAAAAACGCATTCTATAAAAAGTTTAATAAATGGAAAGTTTAATATACAAGGGCCAAAACTTTGCTGAACATGAATTTTAAATCGGTACGAAATTGGACGGCAGAAGAAAAAAACATAGCTCTTAATATTCATTTTAATTCTCCTAAAGGACACAAATTTTTAAGAAACGCAATTAAAATAAATTTGCCACATGTTGCTTTCTTAATAGGTGGATACCAATTAAGTTTTTAAGTGTAGGTATAAATGAAAAAAATTTCAGAGAATTAAATATAATTTTTTCCAACAAAGATAAAATTTCAAAAGAGGCAGTAATAATTTTTGATGAAATTGCTTTTAGAAAAAATTTAAGATATAATAGCGCGTTGGATGAAATTACTGGCTTTTTAGATTACGAATTTAAAAGAACGAAAGATGTGGCAAAATATATTTGTGTTTTTTTAGTGAGAGGTTTAATTGAAAATATGTGGAAATATGTGCTCAATTTTTACGCAACAGATACACCTATTAAAGCCGAAGATTTAAAAATTTTATTGTTTAATAATTTACACTCAGAATTTAATTTAAATCTCAATATACGTGCTGTGGTATGGGATCAAGGTACCAATAATCGAAAATGCTTTAATACATTAGGAATTACAAAAGAAAGTCCTAATTTTTTATACGATTTTAATGGAACTAAAACAATAATTTTTGGATTATTCGATCCAATACATCTTATTAAGTCTCTTCGAAATACTCTATTAAAATATGACCTTAATACCAAAGATGGTCTAGTGTCATTCAAAATAATCCAATCCTTATACTTACATGAAAGCAATAATTCGAAAAAAATGTGTACAAAACTGACAAAAAAACACATATTTCCTAAATCTTTTGAAAGGATGAATGTTCGATTAGCGAGCCAAGTTTTTAGTAGTTCTATTGCTGCTGCTATTAAAACATTAATTTCATTGAAAATTTTTATCTCCAGAAGAGATTGTGCTTCATCCACTGCTGAATTTGTTTTAAAAATAAATAATTTGTTTGAGTAACACCAGTATTTGATATACCGATCACCGATTGATATATTTTCAACTTATGAGCATGCTGAGTGTTCATATTTATTGATATCGAGACTTAATCAAGATGTATTGGAAAATTTATTTGCTTTGGAACGATATCGAAATGGATGTAATAATAACCCATCTGTAATATTCAAAAATAAAAAAGCAAATTAAATGTTTACAATTTTATTCAATTTTCTAATATATACATTTTTTTTTACAATCGTCAACTTATCATCGGAGCCTTGCATCCTTCAAGTTGGAACAACTAAGTATTAGTTGGAGTTTTTTTTATTTTTTCATTTATTATATATTTAATTTATTATTTTATCATTTAATTTTATTAATTAATTTTAAAATTTAATTAATTAAATTCTATTATTTATTATATTTAATTTATCATTGGAGAATTTATCATTTGTTAATTTTATCATTTAATTTTATTAATTAATTTAATTCTATCATTTATTATATTAATTTATCGTTCGAGAATTTATCATTTGTTAATTTTGTTTTAAAATTTTTTGTTAAGTTTTACTTTTATTATTATTATAAAATTTTTTAATTTGCTTGTTGTCAAAAACTTGTAATATTTGTCAAAAGTTTTAAAAATCTATTTATATTATAATTTTTGCTTTACAAGGGTTTTTTATGCCGAATTGAACGTTTAACTGAATTCAATACAATTTTTTTTTGTCTTAAAACTTCAATTCGGCTTTTTCCCTTTTTTAATAATATTACATGAATAACAATTAAATTTTGAATTCAATTATGCATTTTTAATTAGGTCAAAGTTTTCTGATAAAATTATAATTTTTGCATCCATTATAAAATTTTATACAGCACACGAGTTTTTAATCTTACATACTTTATTTATAATCTGTTTGCAAAATTCCTAAATTGATAAAAAAAGAAATAAAAAATTTATGCTCAGAGGTTAACATTTCAATATTTATAAAATGTAAAATTTTCTAAGCAAAGAAAAAATTAATATGCATATACATATACATATATACATATCTATATATATATGGCTGGCTATACTACTCCTTACTCTCCATTCATTAATAATTTTTTTGGCTACTTCTTTTTATAAATAGTAAAGTGACTGAAAATAAAAAAAAAATATAAACTATTCATAAAATATATGAAATGAATAGAAAAAAAAAATAAATAAATCTAACAGCCTAACACAACACCAGACAACACACACCAATAACATCTTAAATAAAAATAAACCTTTACATTGCGACTTGTTGTCGTTAGAAAAATAAAATAAATAAATTTGAAGAATGAAGAATGAGAAAGAACAAGCAAAAATAATATGTTCATTTTTTTAATTCAATGTTTTTCTCTTTCTTTGGGGCACTACAAATTAAAAAAAATTGTAAGAGAAATCTCTTTCTACTAATCTTAATCTAATCTTTGTTCTACTTGTGTTATCTGTATAATTAATCTATCCGTGACATCTACCGATGAAAACTTAAAGTACTTTGACTTAAAACAAAAACGAAAATAAAAAAGTATTAAGTGGAAAGAGTATATCATTTGTTCGAGTATTGATAAATTAAGAACTTGACGTTTTTGTATAATTGTATTGTAATTGTAATATGTAATATGAATAATTTAATATTGTAATTGTAAATTGCAATATGTATTTTCATATTTATCCTTATATACTTCGAAGAAAAAATAATTACAAGTGCAACAGAAGATCAGCTGTTTTATATATTTCGAAGTTGTTATGTATTTGAAAGTATTATCGAAGTCTAATTTATATATTTGAAGTTTTTTAAATATTTTTAAGTACTTATATAGCAAAGTTAAGCATAATATGTGATATTGTGATTAATATTAAAAAAAATTGTAATATATAAAAAATTTAATTGTAATATATAAAAGTGTTTTAAATTTAATAATAATAATAATATTAAGGTGTTTAAATTTTTAATTAAGTTAATTTTAAGAAATATTTGTAGTTTTTTATGAATAAAAAGAAAGTATAAAAAAAAAAATATATGTACACGTGTATATAAGAATACATAATATATAAGAATAAGGTAATAAATAATAATAATATTGAAGTGTTTAAAATTTTTTTTAAGTTAATTTTAAAGAATCTTTGTATTGTTTTATGAATAAAAAAAGAGAATATAAAAAAATACGTAGCCGTGTATATAAAAATATATAATATATAAGAATAAGATAATAAATAATATCAATTTTAAAGTATTTAAAATTTTAACTAAGTTAATTTTGAAGAATAATTGTAGTTTTTTTTTGAATAAAAAAAGTATATAAACGTGTATATAAGAATAAGTAATATTAATATATAAAAATAAAGTATTAAATTCTTCAATGAAGTGGCAAATAAGCTGGTATATAAAAATTTAAGGTGAATGTAATTATATAGTAAGCTAAAATATAAAGTTTTTGGATTAGTACTAATATCTATATAATATGTATATAAGTTAGAATAAGATAATAATAAGATAAATGTTCTTGATCCATAGGAATTTCCAATTGTTGTTTTTTTTTAATTTGCCTAGCTTCATAGTAGAGATTTGATTGCCGCTGTGTAAGATGATCACAAAAAAATATGTTGCGGGTGCTAAGTCAATATCCAAAGTGTATACGTTTCTTCTGATTTTTTTCCGGCTCATTAGTTCAGCCTTAACAATACTGGATTTGCATTCCAATAAGTATAAATTCGTGCTATTAACCAAATTGTTCTTGTTGTTTATTTTAGGGGGAAGTTCTTTAACCGAAGTGATGTCACCATCAGTTATGTTTGCCTTTATATATTTACAAATTTTAAGTACTGCTTCCTTTGGATTGCTTATTTTTGATGGTAAACCTGCAACAATTATATTATTTGCATTTTCTTTTTCTTTTTCCTGCTTTTCATCAAGTAGTTGCTCTATATAGTACATCTTTTTATTCAATAAATAATAATTATTTTCAGCTTCATTCAATTTTATTTTTATTTCGTTGTTCTCACTTTGAATTTTTTCATTTACTTTTAGCAGATCATCAATTCGATTATTGAAAAATTCAAACGAGCGATGGAATTCTTTTACAACTGTCACCAGTTGATTACAACTGCAGCCAAAGTGTTCACAGAGCACTCATCTGCCGATAATTGACTGAGTTCGATGGCATTTTGAAGTTTGGCTTTTTTTAGTGTATTTGAAGGTACAGTTGTTGATTCTTCATGTCCTAAAATTATAAAGGATTCGTTTGAGCTGTTTGGGCACTCTTGACATCTCCATGTTGCGGAGCCGGTTTCAATTGCTATGAGGCCACATTATCTGCTACTGAGGCACATCTTGCATGGAAGAATTTCCTACATTGACTACATTGGATACCTTTGCTTTTGGAGAAACCTCTTTTGCATTTGTAACATTGTTTGACCATATTTACCAAGTTTGTTTTTATTTATTCTGTATTTTTTAGGTATTATGATGGATATACCCAGCTCAAAGAAGGTTTTCACAGTGAAAATGTAAGTTTATTTTATTTATTTTATGGCGCCAAAGTTATCCCGGATCGAAGTGTTAATTTTGTTTTTCTATTTAAGTTTTGTTACATTTTTGTTTTAAATTAATTATTTTTTTTTTTTGATGATTTCTCAGTAGTTTAATGTAATTTAATTTATTTATTTTGTTGTATAAGTACACATAAATTTGAATAATTTAATCTTTAAGCAAGTGAATTCTTTATGTTTTTTCTCTTAAAATGCATTCTTATACTAATAACAATTTAAGTTTCAATAACTATATGAATAATTCTAAATTTTTTATAGTACAACAGAATATAAGAAGTATGAGAAAGAATTTTGATTCCTTGTTTGTAAATCTCTAAAGGCTCTTGATAATTTTTCAATTATTATTTTTGTAAGTGAGATTTGAATTTTTGACGAAGAGAGGATTAATCCTATTTTAAATTATAATTTCTACTCTCGTTGCAATAATACTTATTCTTCCGCTGGCGTTACTGTATTCGTGCAAAGTAGATAATTATAACAGAGTTAGATTTCATTAAGGTAGTTTAAGAAATCAAAAACTATATTTATTGTTTTATTTGCTTATATAGATTTCACAGAAATAATTTTTAGGTGATCTTTCTGATTTATTAAATGGTACTGGATCAACCTACGAATTATATGATCAAACTCTACGTATATTGATCATGTCTTTTGTAGATCACAAAAACATTTTAATATCTTTTCAAGAACTTTTGTTAGTGAAACTCATATATCTGATCAGTCTTTGATGAACATACTCATGTGTAATACACTCGCTAACATAATACCTAATAAAATAATCAACTCAGATATAAAACGTATAAAGGTCAGTATGCTAAATTCTTTGTTAAAAAATAAGCTATGGTTTGATGTTCATTGCCAATCTATTCTGGCAATGAACCAGAATTTCCAAAAGCCTATTCCAAAAGCATTCGATATTTCAAATAGCATTCGATATTTTTACTGATATTCTGTCTAATTATATTGTACAAATATTTACGTTTTTATATATAAACTAGCAGAGTACCCGGCGTTGCCCGGAGTATTTTATTTACTTTATGAAATATAAATGATTAACTTTTGTTTCTGGGTTAATATAATTTAGTTAATGTAGTTAACTTATTATTATGCATTTACAGATGTTGGTAGTTAATATTCAATTTTTTATTACATTTAGTTAAATTGAATAAACAGAGCGAAGAATTAGAGACAATTTGTCTACAAAAAATCTTTAAAGGAATCAATAATCTATTGAGTACACAATTACGGCGAAGTGAGTTTTCACAATATATTCGTTAATACCGAAACATGAAATCGCATTTCAATCATAAAAGACCATAATGTACCACATTTTTTTTCGTAAGTAATGTCACTTCATTGTGAATTTTCCTTTTAAGCACATTTTGAAATTGCTATTAGGTTCGCTCTGTCTCTCCGTCTGTTTACAAAACTTATATACTGTTTAATAAGGAGCAATGAAATATTAACTATGCATAGGTCTTTTAAAAGAGTAATGGTGTAGAACAACTTTTTTATGTAACTTCACACTTGGAGAACTTACAGCACCGGTAGCTCTTCAAATTTTGTAAAAACTTCTTTTTAAATGCATATATCTCAGGTTCTGTTTAACATATTTTCAATGTAAAAAATACATGATTGGCTTTTACCTTTGCAAATCAACCAGAATTTTTTTACGTTTATTTTTCTAATTATGTTTTCAAATTGATTGGCTAAAAATATGTGAAAAATTGTATATGGATAAGAATGTAAGGTTTTCTGCTCTTTAAATAATGTATGTACTTATTTTTTATTGAATACTGTAAATGTGAATATGTTTTCTAATTGATTATGTTTATAGTATTTTTAAATATAAGCATATTATTCATAATATATGTACATATTTCAATGATATTTTATGGGAAATATGTTATACACATGCATCTTATATAGGCATAGCATATGTAAATAATGCATTTCTGAATGATGGCATGATGATTGTCATATGTAGGAGATTGTTTCTGTTTTTTAACAATGGCCGAAAATGTTATGTTGTTAAGACTTAAACACACTATTCTTAAAATACTTAGAAATTTGTATATTCGAAATTTGCATTGAAAGGATTTTATTGAATATTAAAAATAGTATAAATATGGGTGAATTGGAAATGTGAGTGTTGGAAATATCTTTTTAATAATAATAACAATACAAAAAATTAGGCAGAATATTTTTAATAGGTGCTCGTGTGGGTTAACAAAAGTTAACAAACATTTTGTCACTGGCTCTATTTAGAACCATAAATTCATTCTGCCTTAGACACAAATTAGATTTTTTTTTGAGTGTCTATCGTGCCGAAATGTGTTAATGTATCACGACACAATTTATTGAATGAATTTGTGTACCAAAGTGCAATACTTGTGAAAATTGTCAATTGTTCAAATCGTTTAAGCAAACAACAAAAAAATGAGAAACTTCATGGTCTGAAGCTTGATGCTGAAACAAGTTAATGTATCGTAACCAAATTAACTCAGAAAGCTGTTGTGATAAAGATCTACACTTTTGTAAATTTTCAACTCAATGGGTAAAACCGTTTAAGCGCGACATCAAAGAAATTAAAAAACTTCATTTGGCCCTGGTGCCTAAACGGGGTAATGGATCGTAACTAAATCAACTCAGTGAGCTTCTGTAGTAAAGAGTAGTAAAACTTTGATAAAGTTTCAACTCATTTTTTTAAACAGTTTAAGCGCGACAACAGAGTAAATAACGTGGAATTGTGAATTTCATAGAAAGTTAAGCAAATCAGAAAGAGAATGCTTAAACAATCATCCTTTAGTAAATTGTACACCATTAAACCCCCGAGATGCATTTTACGGAGGTCGTACAGATAACATGTACAGTTATTATAAATGCAAAGATGATGAAAAAATTAAATATATAGATGTGTGTTCATTGTATCCGTGGGTTTGTAAATACGGAAAATTTCCAGTTGAACACCCTACCATTTCTATAGGAAATTCAGAATGATCTAAGTTAAATTTGGAAGATACTGATGGGCTCTTTAAATGTAAAATATTACCACCAGAAAATTGTTTCCGCTTAAACAAAATGGTAAACTTATGTTTACCTTATGCAAAAGCGGCAGCTTTCAGAAAAAACAAAATGAATTTTGCTCACATTCAGATAAAGAAAGAGCCTTATTAAGTACATGGGTTGTAGATGAAGTTAATACAGCAGTTAAATTTGGTTATAAAATTTTAAATATTTACGAAATATGGAAATACAATGTCGTGCAATATGATGAATTAGCAAATATTGATGGATTATTTACTAACATGATGGATAAGTTTTTAAAAATGAAACAAGAAGCTTCAGGCTGGTCCAGTAAATATTCAACCGAAGAAGAAAAAGAAAAATACATTGAAGATTTTTAAAAAAATGAAAACATCAAGCTGGAGTTTTCTAAAATTTGTCAGAATTCTGGATTAAGGTCATTTGCAAAATTAATGTTAAACTCTTTTTGGGGAAAGTTTGATCAGAGAGAGAATCAACAAAAAACAAAGATAGTAAATGGTTCATCAGAACTTTATGAAATGGTTACAAACCCAAATATAAATGTGCCATATTTTACCTGGTAATGAAAAAAATATTGCAATTATCTGGCACTATAAAGAACTAGCAAACATTTTACCTATCGTAAATGTATGCATTGCCACCTGCACAACTAGTCAGGCTCGTCTTAAATTATATAATTATCTGCAACTACTTGGTGATAGTGTACTATATTGTGATACAGATTCCGTAATATATATAAGTAAAGAAGGACAATATGAACCAGAAATAGGGGAGTTTGATGGTGATATGATAGATGAGCTGGAATGTTATGGTATCAACAGTTACATTACAGAATTTGTAAGTGGTGGGCCAAAAAATTATGCTTACAAAGTATTTAGTACTAAAGATGGGAAAGAAAAGATAACCTGTAAAGTCAAGGGAATTAATCTTAACTACTCAGCTTCTCAAAAGGTTAATTTCTATTCAATTAATGATGCTGTGCTCAACTCGAATGACACCAATATCAACATACTCTCTTATAATATACGGCGCACACAAAAACATGAGGTCATTACGGTCCCCGAAATCCAAAAATATCAGGCGAAATCAGAAAAACGTAAATTCTTCGATGATTTCTCTTCTCAACCTTTTTGATATAAAAGAGTAAGAAGCTATTAAATAATGTAAAATATTTATTTATTTATTTTTTATTTAGCATTTATTTATTTTTTATTTAATTAGTATTTACAGAAATCGTAGCAAAAATGTATTATTCTTCATTTTGCAATTATTTTGGCATATATGTAGGTTACAGTAAATTGATTTTTTCCATCTGGACCTTTCTTTTTTCCCAGCCATCTACAATTTTTCCATAATTCATGAATAGTGACATTCCTTTTTAAGTCGGGGCAATAAAATTTAAGATTTTGAATATCCATACGAATGCACAAATATTCTTAATAATTGAATTTAAATTGTCCTGAAGACAGCCACTTAGCTATTACTATTGATTTTAGTGATGGTGGGTTCATATCGTACGTTTATAGTTTTGGGCACAAATTGCGATTAATTTATTTTTAAAAGATTTATTTATATTCCTGCAAAGTTGCAAATTCTTCATAAGTAATAAAAAAAAAACTTAATTACGTGTATTTTTGATGTTGTCTAATAATAAAAAATTTAATTTAAAATTCAGTATTGTAATTTTATCTTTAAATAATAAACAAAATTCAGGTGGGGAAAATTAAAATCATTGCTTAAATCAAATATAATATAAGGATTATAAATTTATAATTTTTTCATACTTTTTCAATAATTGGTAATAAATTAACTATTAAGTAAAACTTATTAATTAAAATTTAATATATAAATTATTTTTAATAAAAATATAAATTTTATATGATTTTTATTTATTTATTTTTTTTTTTTAGTCTTTTTTAAACAATTTAATTGCCATAGGAAAAGGGGAACAAGAGGTGTACCAGGCAATCGACGCACTTACTGTGGGAGTGTATTATCATAAAGAAACCATACTATATAGAGAACTCACGTAGAACAAAAATGTTAAGCACTTTTCTACGATTTTGAAACATCCCATTGGGATGTTTCGTGCGATTGTGTTAATATTTTTAGTATCGAATTAAGTAATAAATACAATCGCAAACATCCAACTTTGCTTATAGTATTATACATTAGCTGGGATATTTTGTGTGACTGTATTGTATACTATAGTAATAAAGTTAAGTAACAATACAACAGAGAAAAGAAGTATAGAAATAGAAATGCATAGGCAAATAGTGCAAATAGGCACATATACATACATCAAAAATAAAAATTATGCATGCTTATAAAATTTTTTTTTTGAATGAAATAAATAAATATGCATTTTGTAAGTATATATTTTTATAATTTGTTTTATTTGAGCGGACTTTTTTTTTCTTTTTGTTGTTATTTTTGTTTGGTATTAAAAATTTAAAGGGAGCATATTTATTAAAGTGCTTAAAAGTGCAAAACTAAATTTATAAATGTATACTTATTATTTTTTTTATATTTTCAATGGTCCATTTGAAATTTAGGTAATAAAGGTAAAATAAAGGTAATTTTATTTTATACCTATTTATTATTTTGTATTGTTTTAGCTTTTAATTTTAAAAAACTTAAAACACTAAAAATTTAACTTTATTCTTTTCTGTTCTAACTTTTTAATTTTTTTCTGAATATACATATATTCTTTTCTAGAATCTACTAAAATACTAAAAATCAATTAATTTGATGAAAATCGAATCAAAAAACTTAATATTAACACTATTGCTTACTACATTTTAAGTAAATACATATTAAATTTTACACTGTGTTCTCAAGTGCGACATTTTCTGAATATACATATATTCTTTTCTAGAATCTATTAAAATACTAAAAATCAATTGATTTGATGAAAATCGAATCAAAAAACTTAAAATTAACACTATTGCTTACCACATTTTAAGTAAATACATATTAAATTTTACACTGTGTTCTCAAGTGCGACATTTTTATACTACATACATCTCTTTCAAATAAAACGCTTTCAAATCAAAAATATTAGAAGCATATATCACATTTACATACATATTTTCATTTTTCAAGTATGTACCTATGTGTATTACATTATACGCGTATGCATATTACAGTATGCATTGGTAGTAGAGTGAATTTAAATAAAGTGAAATTGAAAAAGTGGACAAAAAATTTTGTTCTACATGAGTACTCTATATAGTATAGTTTTTCTATGGTATTATGATGTGTTAAATTGGTGGTTTTTAAAAACCAAAAGAGGACAAATAGTTCTTTGGCAAAGGTGCAGGACCCGTCAACTAAAAAATGTATAACGTTCTTTTTGCCAGAACGTTTTTCGAAAAAGGTAACAAAGGAGGCGTAGCTGCAAAAGCTCAATTTCAAAAAATTTAAATTTAAACTTACAGGGATAGATACCGCAAAATGGAATATGGCACTCTTTGATCTAATTCCGGAAATTTAGAAAAGCATAAAAATAAATATAGAATTACAAAAATTGAATTGTTTTTCTTTTATTTTATTTTTTAAAAATTTCAGGGTTCTTTCTTTTTACAGGTTTACTCTTTGGTCTTACACCAAAATTAAAAAATTAAAAATAAATAAAACATAAAAATTCAAATATTCTTCTTTTATTTATTTTTAAAAATTTCAGGTTTAATTCTTTTCACATTTCAGGTTCGCTCTTTGGTCTTATTAAAATTAAAAAATGAAAAATAAATGAAACATAAAAAATTCAAATATTGTTCTTTTATTTTTAAAAATTTCAGTTTTTTTATTTTTACACCCTTTTCTAACTTCTGTCGGCTCCGACAAAGGGACGTGGGCATTCTCTCAAAGCAGAAAAACTTTTCCACAGCCACTTCTGTGACCCTGGTAATGCGGACATGGGCGTTCTCTCAAGACAAAGAAGCTTTTCCCGCCGCCACTTGTGTTGACTCTGGCTGCTGGGGTCTGCCTTTTCCGATACTTGTGTGTGTTCTGACGGTTGGGGATAGAGCTCTGGCGGCGCACTTGTCTTTTTGACTAGCTTGTACGGTAACTTATTTAAATTTATTGGTTGGAATAAATCCAACTCTGTCTCTAATTGGAAAACTTCACATTTTCTAATTAGGTATTCCAAGGGTTCCATTGAATACGTTTCGGACATGACGCACTTATTTTTAATAAAACTATTATTAGATAATGAAGATTAATTTATACTAAATTCATGTTGCATTAAAAACAACTTTCTAAAATTTTTGCAGGTATGTATTAGAATATTAAGAATATATTTGTATTTGCAATAACATATTTACAGAATATTTATTATATTTATTAAGTTAAATAATTCAACATACATAATATATTATGTTCAAATTACCTTGAATTTTATTTCGGTTAAAGATTTTTTATTGATATCCGATAAATCTTCCAAAGAATACGGCAATTTGAAAACTTGCAATATTGGTATTAATGAATCTGCACCTGCAAAAGTTAATTCCCTCAGAAAATACTGATTATTATTATTAACTAGAATACACTGCGGCTCATAGCTACTACCTTACTCATGTTTTTAATTGACTGTACATCATACAACCCTTTATGTATAATATTTAATTTTCTATTATTTTAAAAAACAATTTCCACTGTGTACAATTTGGAACTACCCACTATGGTTGATGAATTCAGATATAAATAACAGACTGCTGGCTTATTTTGAAGTAGTAAGGCATAAAATGAGTAGCAGGAAGGCAGTAGCTGATCTACAGTTTATTATTGGAAATAATAAACAATATTTCTTGAAGGAATTTTCTTTGATAGCTGAAGGGTCACTGACACCAATGCTGTTTATGTATAAAGCACCTTATTCGTTCGAAGAGTTAAATAGTGATGTTAAACAGCAAAATGAATTCAATAAAAGACAAATGGTGTTGACTGGGATGATGGATATATAGAATATTCAGCAATTAAAAATACATTAAACGAACATTTAAATTCATTCGATGTCGTTTACGTATAGGCGTACCAGAAAAAGGAATTTTTAGATAAATTTGTTTCCAGTTCAGTAGAAGTTATCAATTTTCGTCTCTTCAGAAACTAAGAAATTTCACAACCATTTGCCCTCACCATAACATTACTGAAAATGTAAAAAGATGTGCTGTAAAAAATTGTATGAATTTATATATGTATTTAATAAAAGAAAATAATTGGTTTTAATAAATATTTGTTTTATTTATTGTTGACCAAGATAATTTTTCTGACAAAAACATAGGTATTTCATAAAATAGTCTGGAATAGTTACACTGAGCTATGTGTAAATTCATTGGAATATAGGAATCTTCTTGTTCCAATCTTAGTTTATTCTTTTCAATACATCTCTCAAAATATTTGAATACATATTCTCGTATATTAAATTCAGCTCCATTGTTATATGACATCACTGCTTGTATAAAGTCTAACATGAGGCAAAAACGAGTGTACTTATCTACCTGCAATGTAAGTTTTTTTGTGCGCTCGGCATGATTAAATGCTAGCAAAAATCCTTTTGAATTTAATTTTGCTTGACTGTTTTTAAAATCATGATAAAATGTATACCACTCCAAATAATTCATATCGCTTATGACTTTGTTTTGCCGTTGGAAAATTATTGATGCAGCAAAATTCTCAATATAAAATCCAATTTGAATTTTTATCTTTTGTTTTTATCCAAAAAATAAATATAGCTTCATAAAAGGTTCTGCGCTCATCTCATCTTTTTGTGTTTCAAATACTTCTGAATTTGTTGATTGCTCCATCTTTTTTGTTTTAACTGATGTTAAATTACTTTGTAAACGATTATTGTTGAAAACAAAACATTTCGATTGATATTGTAATCTAAGAAATTTTATAATCTCATTGTGAAATGGTGGATTTCCAAATGAATCAAAATATTCTGCACACCCTTGAACTGCAACAAATATTGCTAGCCAATGTGTTCCCTTTACATTAGTAGTATCAGTATTTACCACCAAAATACTAGATTTTGAAACTTGTTTTGGCAATTGATCAAGAGCATAAACACCTCTAAATATTTTATGTGTTAAGTTATTACATTTCAGCACCTTTGAAATCTGAAGTGTATTCATTTTCTTGCAAACAGGAAATATCAATTAGTTGAGTATTTCCTCGTATAAATGTTGTTAAAAATTCTGCTTTAAGTTTTCCATTTGTTAAGACTATATCGAATTTTTCAAGCAAATTTAATAAGTTATTAGTTATTTTTTCGTTATCGATATGTCCAATAGAGTAATTCGCAATGTCTGTTCTTTTTAAATCTCTGACAGGAAATTTATACTTTAATTCTTTTACAATAGTTTTACATTTTTCTTTTATGCCAGCCACAGCAATATTTTTTACAAATATTGTATTGCTATCGTCCGTACAGAATGATAAATCTACTAGAGCACATGCCATTTTGAAATGAATAGAAACAATTTTTATCAATTTCGATATTGGCATCGAATTCTGCAAATACAATATAAGTTAATGTTGAAGTTAATGGAGAGCTGAGTCTTGCTTCAATCTTTACTACTCCCTGGTTTAATAAACTCTGATATGTATCAGTTCACGAGCCGTCTGGTGATAAATCAAAAGCTAGTATTGTGTAACCTTTTGAAAAAAGTTCTTTTGAAATTTGATGTCCTCTATCAGAGTGATGTATGTCAGTTCCACTGAATAATGTTAAATATGCACGAGAATTACAAAGATTATTCGATATAAAACTTGTTTCAATTGCAGAGTTTGGTGTAGGTACTCCATTCACATATAACTGAAATTGTGTGAGATTTTGATGATCGAAATGGAATGGATTCTTCAATCTTTTACCATTAAAATTTTCATTATTAACCATACAAAATACAAGAGCTTTTGGTATATGCCCTATAAATATATTATCCAATGATATGTTGGAAGTGTTAGCTAGAATTGTAAATGTTTTGATTTCACTTCTCGTATATAAATATTTTGCGTTAGCCTTTTCCAGTACAGTATTGTGTGCTATCAATATGCTAGGATTAATTGTTAAAGGTTTCATGTATAATGCAGCTTCGAGAATTTTTAAATAACTTTCATCGTTATCGTTAAAGAAAATATAAAAATCTTGTTTCTCTAATGCTAAAGAAATGCGAATGTCAACATTATTTAAAAGTAATTACATGTAATTTTCCCATTAATTCTACTATTGCAGAATTGTTCTATGATTTTTGTCTTGATTTAGAACCAGAATTGTTGAAATCATTGACATTTGACTTATCCAATTCCCAACCAGATGCTTCCAGATGTCTTTGACTGGAATCTGTACCATAATTTAGTAAAGTAGTTATATATGCTTTATAATGGTATAAGGAATCTGAAGGAGTGATGTTTTTTCCGTTTAGAGTTACACTACATTGTTTAATTAAAGAGTGTAATAAATTATTTACAACACTGGGCTTTGGAGTTGCCCTTGCCTCAGTTCCGGTTCCTATTTTAGCTGTTGCACTCCAAAGTGATCCATCTTTTTTTAATATTTGAACTTTAAACTTTATATAGATACTGGATAGATCTCGATATGTATCTCCATTCCCAAGCGAAACAAATTCAATGGTTGACGGCGATGCCTCTAAAGAAGCTAGAGGATTGTATGCTACCTCTTCTGAACGCAAAATACTTGTTTGTACGGGTAATGATGTAAAAAGATCAAGTTCAGATTTCATACATTCCAGTTTTAATTGAATATATCGGAGACTTTAATTTGCTTTCTTCGTCGCTTTTTCGACTTCAAATGTGTCTTTTTAAAAACTACTCGTCTTTTTATAGCTCTTTGTACTTCCACCATATATCAAATGCAGCTGGTTACCTACTGATTTCCCTAAATTTGTTATGCCGTCTTTGCTTTGATCAATTACGGCTTCTGTTATGTTTGCACCAGATGCTATATCATTAAAAATATTTTTACTTGTGTTTACAGCCTCTTTTTTAATTAAGTCCCAACCTGATGTAAAAACTACACTTACCTCCGGAATTACTTTGCAAAATTTTGTTCAAATTTAACTTACTATCCTCAAATTTAACTTCAGCTTTATCCAACCAGCTTTATCCTGTACCTGCAAAAAAGTTAATTCTCTCAGAAAATACTGATTATTATTATTAACGAAAATAAACTGCGGGTCATAGCTAGTACCTTACTCATGTTTTTAATTGACTGTACATCATACAACCCTTTATGTATAATATTTAATTTTCTTTTATTTTAAAAAAAATTTTCTACTGTGCACAATTTGGAACTACCCACTATGGTTGATGAATTCAGATATAAATAACAGACTGCTGGCTTATTTTGAAGTAGTAAGGCATAAAATGAGCAGCAGGAAGGCAGCAGCTGATCTACAGTTTATTATTGGAAATAATAAACAATATTTCATGAAGGAATTTTCTTTGATAGCTGAAGCGTCACTGATACCAATGCTGTTTATGTATAAAGCACCTTATTCGTTCGAAGAGCTGAATAGTGATGTTAAACAGCAAAATGCATTCAATAAAAAACAAATAGTGTTGACTGGGATGATGGATATATAGAATATTCAGCAATTAAAAATACATTAAACGAACATTTAAATTCATTCGATGTCGTTTACGTAAAGGCGTACCAGAAAAAGGAATTTTTAGATAAATTTGTTTCCAGTTCAGTAGAAGTTATCAATTTAGATAATGACATTCCATCTCTTCAGAAACTTAGAAATTTCACAACCATTTGCCCTCACCATAACATTACTGAAAATTTAAAAAGATGTGCTGTAAAAAATTGTATGAATTTATATATGTATTTAATAAAAGAAAATAATTGGTTTTAAAAAATATTTGTTTTATTTATTGTTGACCAAGATAATTTTTCTGACAAAAACATCGGTATTTCATAAAATAGTCTGGAATAGTAATACACTGAGCTATGTGTAAATTCATTGGAATATAGGAATCTTCTTGTTCCAATCTTAGTTTATTCTTTTCAATACATCTCTCAAAATATTTGAATACATATTCTCGTATATTAAATTCAGCTCCATTGTTATATGACATCACTGCTTGTATAAAGTCTAACATGAGGCAAAAACGAGTGTACTTATCTAGCTGCAATGTAAGTTTTTTTTGTGCGCTCGGCATGATTAAATGCTAGCAAAAATCCTTTTGAATTTAATTTTGCTTGACTGTTTTTAAAATCATGATAAAATGTATACCACTCCAAATAATTCATATCGCTTATGACTTTGTTTTGCCGTTGGAAAATTATTGATGCAGCAAAATTCTCAATATTAAATCCAATTTGAATTTTCATATTTTGTTTTTATGCAAAAAATAAATATAGCTTAATAAAAGGTTCTGCGCTGGCTCACCTTTTTGTGTTTCAAATACTTCTGAATTTGTTGATTGCTCCATCTTTTTTGTTTTAACTGATGTTAAATTACTTTGTAAACGATTATTGTTGAAAACAAAACATTTCGATTGATTTTGTAATCTAAAAAATTTTATAATCTCATTGTGAATTGATGGATTTCCAAATGAATCAAAATATTCTGCACACCCTTGAACTGCAACAAATAGCCAATGTGTTCCCTTTACATTAGAAGTATTAGTCTTTACCACCAAAATACTAGGTTTTGAAACTTGTTTTGGCAATTGATCAAGAGCATAAACACCTCTAAATATTTTATGTGTTAAGTATAACCTCTAAATATTTTATGTGTTATTACATTTCAGCACCTTTGAAATCTGAAGTGTATTCATTTTCTTGCAAACAGGAAATATCAATTCGTCAAGTATTTCCTCGCATAAATGTTGTTAAAAATTCTGCTTTAAGTTTTCCATTTGTTAAGACTATATCGACTTTTTCAAGCCAATTTAATAAGTTATTAGTTATTTTTTCGTTACCGATATGTTCAAAAGAGTAATTCTCAATGTCTGTTCTTTTTAAATCTCTGACAGGAAATTTATACTTTAATTCTTTTACAATAGTTTTACATTTTTCTTTTATGCCAGCCACAGCAATATTTTTTATAAATATTGTATTGCTATCGTCCGTACAGAACGATAAGTCTACTAGAGCACATGCCATTTTCAAATGAATAGAAACGATTTTTATCAATTTCGATATTGGCATCGAATTCTGCAAATACAATACAAGTTAATGTTGAAGTTAATGGAGAGCTGAGTTTTGCTTCAATCTTTACTACTCCCTGGTTTAATAAACTCTGACATGTATCAATTCCCGAGCCGTCTGCTGATAAATCAAAAGCTAGTATTGTATAACCTTTTGAAAGAAGTTCTTTTGAAATTTGATGTCCTCTATCAGAGTGATGTATTTCAGTTCCACTGAATAATGTTAAATATGCACGAGAATAACAAAGATTATTCGATATAAAACTTGTTTCAATTGCAGAGTTTGGTGAAGGCACTCCATTCACATATAACTGAAATTGTGTGAGATTTTGATGATCGAAATGGTATGGATTTTTCGATCTTTTACCATTAAAATTTTCATTATTAACCATACAAAATACAAGAGCTTTTGGTATTTGCCCTATAAATATATTATCCAATGATATGTTAGAAGTGTTAGCTAGAATTGTAAATGTTTTGATTTCACTTCTCGTATATAAATATTTCGCGTTAGCCTTTTCCAGTACAGTATTGTGTGCTATCAATATGCTAGGATTAATTGTTAAAGGTATAATGTAGCTTCAAGAATTTTTAAATAACTTTCATCGTTATCGTTAAAGAAAATATAAAAATCTTGTTTCTCTAATGCTAAAGAAATGCGAATGTCAACATTATTTAAAAGTAATTTGGAAGTATTGAAGAAATCTACATGTAATTTTCCCATTAATTCTACTATTGCAGAATTGTTGTATGATTTTGGTCCTGATTTAGAACCAGAATTGTGGAAATCATTGACATTTGACTTATCCAATTCCCAACCAGATGCTTCCAGATGTCTTTGACTGGAATCTGTACCATAATTTAGTAAAGCAGTTATATATGCTTTATAATGGTATAAGGAATCTGAAGGAGTGATGTTTTTTCCGTTTAGAATTACATTACATTGTTTAATTAAAGAGTGTAATAAATTATTTACAACACTGGGCTTTGGAGTTGCCCTTGCCTCAGTTCCGGTTCCTATTTTATCTGTTGCACTCCAAAGTGATCCATCTTTTTTTAATATTTGAACTTCAAACTTTATATAGGTACTGGATAGATCTCGATATGTATCTCCATTCCCAAGCGAAACAAATTCAATGGTTGCCGGCGATGCCTCTAAAGAAGCTAAAGGATTGTATGCTACCTTTTCTGAACGCAAAATACTTGTTTGTACGGGTAATGAGGTAAAAAGATCAAGTTCAGATTTTATACATTCCATTTTTAATTGAATATATCGGAGATTTTACTTTGCTTTCTTCGTCGCTTTTTCCACTTCAAATGTGTCTTTTTAAAAACTACTCGTCTTTTTATAGCTCTTTGTATTTTTATAGCTCTTCGTCTTCCACCATATATCGATAATGCAGCTGGTTACCTACTGATTTCCCTAAATTTGTTATTCCGTCTTTGCTTTGATCAATTACGGCTTCTGTTATGTTTGCACCAGATGCTATATCATTAAAAATATTTTTACTTGTATTTACAGCCTCTTTTTTAATTAAGTCCCAACCGGATGTAAAAACTACTCTTACCTTCATAACTACTTTGGAAAATGTTACTCAAATTTAACTAACTATCCTCAAATTTAACTTCAGCAGCGTCTCTGAAATTTATCCAACCAGGATCCCGCTCTTTGGTCTTATACCAAAATTAAAAAATTAAAAATAAATAAAACATAAAAATTCAAATATTCTTCTTTTATTTGTTTTTAAAAATTTCAGGTTTAATTCTTTTTACATTTCAGGTTCGCTCTTTGGTCTTGTTAAAATTAAAAAATGAAAATTAAATGAAACATAAAAAATTCAAATATTGTTCTTTCATTTTTAAAAATTTCAGTTTTTTTTTTTTATTTTTACAGCCTTTTCTAACTTCTGTCGGCTCCGACAAAGGGATGTGGGCATTCTCTCAAAGCAGAAAAACTTTTCCACCGCCACTTCTGTGACCCTGGTAATGAGGACTTGGGCATTCTCTCAAGACAAAGAAGCTTTTCCCGACGCCACTTGTGTTGACTCTGGCTGCTGGGGTCTGGCCTTTTCCGATACTTGTGTGTGTTCTGACGGTTGGGGATAGAGCTCTGGCGGCGCACTTGTCTTTTTGACTAACTTGCACGGTGACTTTTTTAAATTTATTGGTTGGAAAAATCCAACTCTGTCTCTAATTGGAAAACTTCACACTTTCTAATTAGGTATTCCAAGGGTTCCATTGAATACGTTTCGGACATGACGCACTTATTTTTAATAAAATTATTATTAGATAATGTAGATTAATTTATACTAACTTCATGTTGCAAAAACAACTTTCTAAAATTTTTGCAGATGTGTATTAGAATATTAAGATTATATTTGTATTTGCAATAACATATTTGCAGAATATTTATTAAGTTAAATAATTTAACATACATAATATATTATGTTCAAATCACCTTGAATTTTCTTTCGGTTAAAGATTTTTTATTGATATCCGCTAAATCTTCCAAAGAATACGGCAATTTGAAAACGTGCAATATTGTTATTAATGAATCTGCACCTGCAAAAATTAATTCTCTCAGAAAATACTGATTATTATTATTAACTAGAATACACTGCGGCTCATAGCTACTACTTTACTCATGTTTTTAATTGACTGTACATCATACAACCCTTTATGTATAATATTTAATTTTCTTTTATTTTTAAAAAAAATTTCCACTGTGTACAATTTGGAATTACCCACTATGGTTGACGAAATCAGATATAAATAACAGACTGCTGGCTTATTTTAATGTAGTAAGGCATAAAATGAGCAGCAGGAAGGCAGCAGCTGATCTACAATTTATTATTGGAAATAATAAACAATATTTCTTGAAGGAATTTTCTTTGATAGCTGAAGCGTCACTGATACCAATTCTGTTTATGTATAAAGCACCTTATTCGTTCGAAGAGTTAAATAGTGATGTTGAACAGCAAAATGACTTCAATAAAAGACAAATGGTCTTGACTGGGATGATGGATATATAGAATATTCAGCAATTAAAAATACATTAAACGAACATTTAAATTCATTCGATGTCGTTTATGTAAAGGCGTACCAGAAAAAGGAATTTTTAGATAAATTTGTTTCCAGTTCAGTAGAAGTTATCAATTTTCGTCTCTTCAGAAACTAAGAAATTTCACAACCATTTGCCCTCACCATAACATTACTGAAAATGTAAAAAGATGTGCTGTAAAAAATTGTATGAATTTATATATGTATTTAATAAAAGAAAATAATTGGTTTTAATAAATATTTGTTTTATTTATTGTTGACCAAGATAATTTTTCTGACAAAAACATAGGTATTTCATAAAATAGTCTGGAATAGTTACACTGAGCTATGTGTAAATTCATTGGAATATAGGAATCTTCTTGTTCCAATCTTAGTTTATTCTTTTCAATACATCTCTCAAAATATTTGAATACATATTCTCGTATATTAAATTCAGCTCCATTGTTATATGACATCACTGCTTGTATAAAGTCTAACATGAGGCAAAAACGAGTGTACTTATCTAGCTGCAATGTAAGTTTTTTTGTGCGCTCGGCATGATTAAATGCTAGCAAAAATCCTTTTGAATTTAATTTTGCTTGACTGTTTTTAAAATCATGATAAAATGTATACCACTCCAAATAATTCATATCGCTTATGACTTTGTTTTGCCGTTGGAAAATTATTGATGCAGCAAAATTCTCAATATTAAATCCAATTTGAATTTTCATATTTTGTTTTTATGCAAAAAATAAATATAGCTTAATAAAAGGTTCTGCGCTGGCTCATCTTTTTGTGTTTCAAATACTTCTGAATTTGTTGATTGCTCCATCTTTTTTGTTTTAACTGATGTTAAATTACTTTGTAAACGATTATTGTTGAAAACAAAACATTTCGATTGATATTGTATGGATTGATATTGTATGGAAATGGTATGGATTTTTCGATCTTTTACCATTAAAATTTTCATTATTAACCATACAAAATACAAGAGCTTTTGGTATTTGCCCTGTAAATATATTATCCAATGATATGTTGAAAGTGTTAGCTAGAATTGTAAATGTTTTGATTTCACTTCTCGTATATAAATATTTCGCGTTAGCCTTTTCCAGTACAGTATTGTGTGCTATCAATATGCTAGGATTAATTGTTAAAGGTATAATGTAGCTTCAAGAATTTTTAAATAACTTTCATCGTTATCGTTAAAGAAAATATAAAAATCTTGTTTCTCTAATGCTAAAGAAATGCGAATGTCAACATTATTTAAAAGTAATTTGGAAGTATTGAAGAAATCTACATGTAATTTTCCCATTAATTCTACTATTGCAGAATTGTTGTATGATTTTTGTCTTGATTTAGAACCAGAATTGTTGAAATCATTGACATTTGACTTATCCAATTCCCAACCAGATGTTTCCAGATGTGTTTGACTGGAATCTGTACCATAATTTAGTATAGTAGTTATGTATGCTTTATAATGGTATAAGGAATCTGAAGGAGTGATGTTTTTTCCGTTTAGAGTTACATTACATTGTTTAATTAAAAAGTGTAATAAATTATTTACAACACTGGGCTTTGGAGTTGCCCTTGCTTCAGTTCCGGTTCCTATTTTATCTGTTGTACTCCAAAGTGATCCATCTTTTTTTAATATTTGAACTTTAAACTTTATATAGATACTGGATAGATCTCGATATGTATCTCCATTCCCAAGCGAAACATATTCAATGATTGACGGCGATGCCTTTAAAGAAGCTAAAGAATTGTATGCTACGTCTTCTGAACGCAAAATACTTGTTTGTACGGGTAATGAGGTAAAAAGATCAAGTTCAGATTTCATACATTCCATTTTTAATTGAATATATCGGAGATTTTACTTTGCTTTCTTCGTCGCTTTTTCCACTTCAAATGTGTCTTTTTAAAAACTACTCGTCTTTTTATAGCTCTTTGTATTTACACTTACCTACGGAATTACTTTGGAAAATTTTACTATTATCCTCAAATTTAACTTCAGCAGCGTCTCTGAAATTTATCCAACCAGGACCTCCCTCTTCAAAACTTTTTCCACGAAAGGTTATACCCACTTTATCTGTGGGTAAAATGTGTTTGGTGCCATATGTTATCACTTCATTTATAGCGTCCTTTATCCAGCCTATTGGCTCTGCAATCTCTGTCACCTGTTTTAGTTGAAATTCAATTTTTCTTCCTCTTACATTAAATCTTTTAATGTTGGTCATGTGATCCTTAATAATGTTGTAGCGGTCGTTCAATACAATTCGTCCGAGGAAGTCGAAGCGCCGGCTAAACTTTTATATTTTTGAAATAATATTTTTTTAGACATTGTAATTCTTCTTTTTAGTTTGATAGTTAATCAACAAATTGTTATTGGAAATGAGTTTATTCTGAATATATATTCACAGATAAAGCACAAAATTTTGAGCTGGAATTTCAAAGTATACTTTGCAACAATGTAATTTAAAAAATATATAATGAATTTTAAATGTTTAATTAATTTATAATTAATTTTAAATAAAAACATTCCATTCTATTTTTAAAAGTCACGATTCCTATTAAATAATTTTAATGTGCATGCATCCCACTTGTTAAAAATTGCGATTTTTATACTATTTAATTTTAAGATTAATTTCAATACACAGTAGCTAATTGACAATAGAATGTAGGCTGTGGCAAATGATTTATTAATTTTAAATGTCAACACATTCCATTTTGTTTTTAAAATCACGATTTCAATACAAAGTAGTTAACATAATATATTCAATACTTTAATTTTATAATGTTCTAACTTGTACAATAACTAAAAATTTAATTTACATTATACAAAGCAACTAGCAGAAAATTTACCTATAAACGAATTTTTTCCGATTACAAAATACAAAGTAATTAATATAATAAATCATTTCATATCAAACACTTGCATTTTTTGTTTAAAAAAATTTACCACTAAATACAACTTTTTTTTCTCACGATTTATACATACATAATTAAGGTCAATACCTGCTTGTTATTTATCTCATAAATAACAAATGCATTTTCGTATTAAAAAAGCTTTCAATCTAACATTTTTGTAATGCAAAAAATCACACCTGATTTTTCCACACCTGTTCTTAAATTTTCGTTCTACATTAACAAGTACTTATAAATCAATAAATACAACTTTTTTTCTCTTATGTACAATAACTAAAAATTTAATTTATATTATACAAAGTAACTAGCAGACAATTTACCAATAGCTGAATTTTTTTCCTATTACAAAATCCAAAGTAATTAATATAATAAATCATTTGATATCAAACACCTGCATTTTTTGTTTAAAAAAAAAATTAATCACTAAATACAACTTTTTTTTTTCACCATACATACATATCAAGGTCAATACCTGCATTTTATTTATCTCATAAATAACAACTGCATTTTTGTGTTAAAAAAGGTAAAACATATCAAGGTCAATACCTGCATTTTATTTATCTCATAAATAACAACTGCATTTTTTTGTGTTTCAAACAATTATTCATAATAAACAACTTTTCTATATGCACACGCGCCAATAACATTCCTTAAAAGTTCAAACACCTTTGTCATGCTATCTCTTTCTCGCACAAAATTCCCACGCCAAGGTGCCCCATTACCTACTTACACCACATGTTAGTAATGCATTCCTGAATGATGACATGACGATTGTCGTATGTAGGAGATTATTTCTGTTTTTAACAATGGCCGAAAATGTTATGTTATTAAAACTTAAACACAGTATTCTTAAGATACTTAATAAAGTTATTTTAATTACTATTATAGATTTGCATTGAAAGCTTTTTATGGAATATTAAAAACTGTATAGACAAAAGTAAAGAGTGTTGGAAATATCATTTCAATAACAATAACAATACAAAATATGGCAGAATATTTTTAATATGTATATACTTGTGCGGAAATGGATTAACGAACGTTAACAAAAATTTGTAACAGGCTTTATTTAGAACCGTAAATTTATCCTGTCGAATTAAACAAAAACTAGAAATAAAGGGTTTTGTCTCCCACCCTTTTCTTAATATTTATCAATGACCTACTTTCAATAACCTCCAATCCAATCCATAGTTTCGCAAATGACAACAACCTTGTAGCTTCCTATGAATTTCATAGCCGCTGTGGTATTAATCACCGGATTAATAGAACAGCAAGAAATTTCACTATCAGTGAGCTAAATAATGATTCAGCGAAAATCCAAAAATGGGGTGAAGTCAACAGTGTTGATTTCAAGACCAAAAAAGCACAATGTAGTTTAACCTTGCGTAAAATAGCTACTAATACTCCCAGCCTGACAGTTCAGGATGAATTCTTGCAGTACTCAACAGATTTAAACATTCTGGGCATCGAGTTAAACCAAAAATTGACTTGGTCAAATCATATTTTTAGTATAGCTTAAGATGCTGTTAAATGTCTGGATTTCTTGCACCGCTGTAAAGCTTACTTTTCTCCTTCCGACCTTCTCAACATCTACAAAATGTACATTATGCCGAAAATGGAGTATAACGCACATATTTGGGCTGGAGCTCCCCAAACAGCGTTGGGTTATCTCGACAAAGTGCAAAATTGAGCCTAATTGTCACCAGTGTTACCTCAACGCTCACTCCACTTTGCCATCGCCGTGTTGTCGGGTCATTTACCCTTTTTTATTGATACCTTGATACCTTGTTTAAAGAAATACATAAAACCATCAAACCATTCAAAGTTTTCCAACGTGAACCGAGGAGTGCAACAGATATCCACCCATACACTGTCGAACTGTCACGATTCCCAAGAAATCCTTCCCTCACCAATTTTCCATAAAACCAAGCTGTACATTATATTATTATGTATTAAAGAACCCATCCTAAAGTTTGGTTTCAAAGGGGTGGTTTTGGTTGGTTACTACTCAGAGAACACTCAGGTTTCTCTGAGTAGTCCAACACTACTCAGAGAAACCTCGTGCAATTCCTTTGAGTGATTCTTGATGATTTCCACCGTCCCTCGTAAAAAGAAAAAGATTAGAAACAAAATCGTACCGAATTGTATTAAAGTACCACGGCAAAGTTACTTGAATGAGCTTCTCTGCTAAAGTGCAATACTTGTACCAATTTTCAATTTGTCAAACTGTTTAAGTACGACAACAAAAAAATGAAAAATTTCATTAAGGCCTGATGCTGAAATGAGTTAGTGTCTCGTAATTAAATCAACTCAGTGAGCTTCTGTACTAATGAGCTACAAAATTTTCAACTCAATTGCTTGCAAAATTTTCAACTCAATTGTTTTTGTAAATTTTCAACTCAATTGCTCATACCGTTTAACAACGACAACAAAGAAATTAAAAAATTTCACTGAGTCGTGGCGCAGAAACGGCTCAACGAATTGTAACCAAATTAACCTAGTGAACTTTTCTGCCAAAGAGCAATAATTTTGCAAGTTTTCATATCAATTTATTAAACCGTTTAAGCAGGACAATATAAAACTTTAATGAACTTCGTTCGGCTCTCATGTCCAAATGGTCTTCAGACCATACAACAACCATATAAAATTGGACATAAATCGGAAACAAAAAATTTTTTGGAAGCCCGCCTAATCGAATCCGGGTAATATATCGCAAAGAAATTTCATCGGTACCCACCTAAAGCTAAGAAGAACATTTGTACAAATTTTCAACTCAATCAGTCAAACCGTTTAGGCAGGACAACCAAAAAGCGTTAAAAGGCTCTAGGGCCGCAATTGGTTAATGAACCGAAACTCTTTAATGAACTTTAATGAACTTAGCTTTATGAAATAAAAATTATTAACTTTTGCTTTTCCGCTAATATAATTTAATTAATATAGTTCACGTATTAGTATGTATTTACAGATGCTGGTAGTTAATATTTTAATTTTTATTACATTTAATTACATTTCATTCAAATTTTTTTAGCAAATTGAATAAACAGCAAATTGAAAAATCTTTAAATGGAACCAGTAATCTATTGAGTACACTATTAGGGCGAAGTGAGTTTCCACAATAAATTTACTAATACCGAAAGATAAAATCGTATTTTATTATTATAAAAGAGTAAAAGACCATAATGTAATACATTTTTTTAAGTTTTACATTAATTTCATATATAAGTAATGTCCCTTCATGTTTTTATGAATTATCCTTTTAAGCACATTTTGAAAAATTTCACTCCGAAAAGTTTCACTTTGTCCATCGGTCTGTTTACAATCCTTATACACTGTTTAATAAAAAGCAATGAAATATTAACCATGCATTGGTCTCTTAAAAGAGCAATGTTGTAAAACAACTTTTTTATGTAGCCTTACAGTTACAGCTCCTGTAGCACCTACACCTCTTCAAATTTTGATAAAACTTCTTTTTAAATACATCTATCTCAGATTCTGTTTAACATATTTTTAACAAAAAAGACAGGATTGTTTTTTGCCTTTATAAATCAATCAGAATTGTTTTACGTTAACTTTTTCTAATACATAATTATTTTTTCAAAACTTATATTGAATAAGGCTAAAAATATATGTAAAAACTGTATATGGATAAGAATATAAGGTTTCTGTTCTTTTAATATGTATTAATATTTTCGATTAAACTGTACAGAAATGTGAATATCTTTTCTAATTTAATTAATTGTGTTTATAGTATTTTAAATGATAATTAACATAAGCACATTATAGAAATAGTATGTACATATGTCAATAATATTTTTTGAGAAATATGTTATACACTAAGATGCATGTGTAGTTACACCACATGTTAGTAATGCATTCCTGAATGATGACATGACGATTGTCGTATGGAGGAAATTATTTCTGTTCTTTAATAATGGCCGAAAATGTTATGTTGTTCAAATTTAAACACAATATTCTTAAGATACTTTAAGTTATTTTAATTACTATAACTGATACATAAGTTATTTTAATTACTATTGTGTATTAGAAATTTTCATTGAAAGCTTTTTATGGAATATCAAAAGCAATATAAACAAAACTAAAGAGTGTTGGAAATATCTTTTTAATAATAATAACAATACAAAAATTGGCAGAATATTTTTAATATGTACTTGTGCGGAAATGGGTTAACGAATGTTAACATAAATTTGTCACAGGCTTTATTTAGAACCGTAAATTCATCCTGCTAAATTAGGAAAAAATTAGGAACAAGTACTTTTACTTTTTGGCAGTCTATCATGCCGAAATGGTTTAATGTATCAAGGCAGAATTAATTGAATGAACCTCTGTTTTAAAATTCAATACTTGTGGCAATTTTCAATTGATCAAGTTATAATTTCGAATCAACCACTAAACCAAGATATATAAAGTATCAACGCTATCAATCTTAAAATAGTTAGGGTCACAAGAAGAAGTTTTAAAAATACATCTGGATGTATGATAAATCAAATTACCCTCACTTATCACTTATTATTAATTTTTGTTTATTAAACCAGTTTCTTATCATTTTTAGATCGTAGTTCTTATTTTCAATAATTTCAGAATTATTTTTACCTTTTACGGAGAAGCAGCTTTACCCGCAAATGCAGACACTTTGCCTTTAAATGGTTGCATGTAAATCAAGAACAAAATAGTGTTCAAAACAAAAAAGTGTTGAGTCCGGGGTAACAAGTATAGTTGTTTATAAAGATTGTATACTTGTTTTAAGTAATAGGTAAACATGGAAATAGTAAGAAAAATACTTATTTTAGGTTTGCATTTTTGAGATGAGACTATTTCTTGTTTTTTTTTTTATGACAAGTATTTAAAGAAGAGGAACAAAAGACCATTAATTAATTATTATGTAAAAATGTTGAAAAAAAATGTGTTAAAAAGAAAAAACAAAACCGGAAATCAAAAATATCTAACGTGGTACAGGTTTACTTCTTATTCAGTTATACTTGGCTTAAGTAATAGGCGCATATGAAAAGTAGAAAGAAAAATGGTTGATAAATGTAAAAAGAAAAGAACAAAAAAAGTTTAAACGTACAAGATACAACAATTTTAAAAGGTACAACGCATCTTTAAAATTCATAAAGAATAAGTGCAAACCCGTTTTTCTGTCTACATAATGATCAAACCATTGAAAAAAGTGATACGTTTTTAGATGTAGGTACATAACTATTTGTGTTGCTTTTTCTTTTTTTTCTACTTTAAGTATTTAAAGAAGAGAAAAGAAAAAACTAATAATTATTGTCACTGTGTCGTGTAAGATATTTTTTGTTTGTAAGAATGTAGAAAAAATATGAATGCAAGAAAGATAAACAGGAAATTAAGCTATGGAAGTACTTAACGATTAACATGTTGCTTAGGTTCATTGTATGTTGCATAATCTGTAAAAAATAAAAAAAGAAAAGAAAATCCAAGTCATCAGGTTAATTGCACCTATTTTGAAAACAAGAATATACAAATAAAACAGGTTTATTTACGTGTTCAAAACATTTTTATTTGACTAGAAATATTTTACAATTTTATAGAAATCAGAGTTGAAAAATTTTTTACTATGATCAAATGCTAAGATTGCAGAAATAGTGAAATCCAATTTTTCTATACGTCTTTGAAATCTAATTCTATATATATATAAATTCGAAAAATCTTAATATAATATTTTTCTTTTAAGAGATGCATAGACCTTAAAACAATGTTTTACAACACATCTGAAACTGGTGTTTGTATAGTGAAAAATTTTCAATCTTTGATAATGACGGTAGGTCTCTGCTTAAATCTTCTATTTTAACGCTGTCAATGTACTTTTCAAGAAAATGTTATTTTTTGCTCTCCTTTAACATAAATTTTTTCAGCTGGTTCTAAATAGTATTTTAATATAGGTTTTGTGTCTAAATATTCAACTAAACCGTTATTCCATTTAAGTCCATTTATTTTATTTTCGTAATACTGGTTATTATAATTTCCCTCTGCTCTGGACTAAGTTCTTCTGCAGGGTAGGGTGGTTTGAAGTGATATACAGTAGGAATTAAAGTTCCTTTTTCTAGTGTAGCCAGCTCTTTTAGGAAATATTGCTTTTTATTTCCTTTTAAAAATTGTAGGTCAACTACAAAAATTTGATTTTCCATGTTGAAGGTTTACGGAAGAATGTACATTAGAATAACTAAATTTACATTTATACTCACTTCGGAAAAAGAGCTTTTCCTATAAATATAGGTTACCAGTATTAGTTTTTAACTAATACAACTATGTTGTTTCATTCATTTACTATGATGGTGGCCGGGTCATCATGCTGTGGTAAAACCACTTTTATTCGTAATTTAATAAAATATAAAAAAGAAAATATACAACTACATGTTAATAGAATTATTTGGTGTAATCCAGACAAAAATGCCGCTCCAAAATATATCAAAGATATGGAATATAGTAACACTATTCCAGATTTTAATGATAATAAAACCCTTTGTTAATTATTATCGATGATGTTAAATTCTCATGATAAATATGTATGTGATTTATTTACTAGAGGGATCACATCATATAAATTTATCTGTAATATTTGTAACACAAAGTGTTTTTCACCAGCGTAAACTTTCAAGAGATATTTCACTTAACTGTAAATATCTAGTACTTTTCAAAAATCCAAGAGATAAATCGCAGAGATTACCTCTAGCTCGCCAACTATATCCCAATCAAATCAAAGCATTTGAAAAAGTATATAATGAATTGACGTCAGTTCCATACGGCTATATATTAATAGATCTTACTCAAGACGTTAATGATATATTTCGATTAAGAAGTGATATATTTGAAAAAGGTTTGTGTTATTGTACGAGAGATCAATTAGAACAATTTGGGGAGGAATATGAAACGTTTGAAGACCAATCGTCATATATTGCACCTATTAAAAACCTCTAAACTAAAATTCCAGAAAATAATTATAAAACACTGTGACGTTGAAGTAATTAAAACAATTTGTTAAATAGCGTTAAATATTTTAAAAGGTAATTGTAATCTGAGTAAAAAAGCAACAACACAATTACGAAAGTATAGAAAGGAATTAAGATCACTCATTATGCCGTAAAAAAAAAAATTATTTAACGTGCTAGATTTTTACCTACACTTTTTGGTGCAGTACTATCAGGGATAATCGGAAATTTTATAAAATGAATAATACAACATTTAACAAAATGATTTTTTCTACACCTGTTCTTAAATTTTCGTTCTACAACAACAAGTACTTATAAATCAATAAATACAACTTTTTTCTATTCCTTTTTTTTACGATTTTATACAATTAAATTAATAATTTAAAAAAAAAAACTAAAAACTACACCTCATTTTCTACACCTGTTCTTAAATTTTCGTTCTACAATAACATGTACTTACAAATCAACTTTTTTTTATTTTTCTAATACAACTTAAAAAAAAAAAACTATACCTCATTTTTCTACACCTGTTCTTAAATTTTTGTTCTACATTAACAAGTACTTATAAATCAATAAATACAACTTTTTTTCTCTTATGTACAATAACTAAAAATTTAATTTATATTATACAAAGTAACTAGCAGACAATTTACCAATAGCTGAATATTTTTCTTATTACAAAATCCAAAGTAATTAATATAATAAATCATTCGATATCAAACACCTGCATTTTTTGTTTAAAAAAAAATTAATCACTAAATACAACTTTTTTTTTCCACGATTTTATACATATCAAGGTCAATACTTGCATTTTATTTATCTCATAAATAACAACTGCATTTTTGTGTTAAAAAAGCTTTCAAACTAACATTTTAATAATGTAAAAAAAATCCATTTCAATCTATTATGCAATTATTCACAATAAACAACTTTTCTACATGCACACGCGCCAACAACATTCCTTAAAAGCTCAAACACCTTTGTCATGCTATCTGTTTCTGGCACAAAATTCCCACGCCAAGGTGCCCCATTACCTACTTACACCACATGTTAGTAATGCATTCCTGAATGATGACATGACGATTGTCGTATGTAGGAGATTATTTCTGTTTTTAACAATGGCCGAAAATGTTATGTTATTAATACTTTTTATTGATAATTTGATACCTTGTTCAAAGAAATACATAAAACCATCAAACCATTCAAAGTTTTCCAACGTGAACCGAGGAGTGCAACAGATACCCACCCATACACTGTCGAACTGTCACGATGGCGCAACACAGCATTCGGAAATTCGTTTGTTATGCGCACGTCGCGTATATGGAACCTAATGCCTGCACATGTGTTTCCAAAAGTTGGTAATTCATTTATGTACGATATAACGAAATTCAAGAAGAACATTAACATCCTTCTTAAAAATAACTATCCAAGTTTTTTCCTTCATCCTCCTTAATTCTAATTATTCTAAATCCAATTTCCCAAGAAATCCTTCCCTCACCCTTTTCCACAAAACCAAACTGTACATTATATTATTATGTATTAAAGAACCCATCCTAAAGTTTGGTTTTAAAGGGGTGGTTTTGGTTGGTTAGAGTCCAACACTACTCAGAGAAACCTCGTGCAGTTCCTTTGAGTGATTTTTGATGTTTTCCACCGTCCCTCATAAAAAGAAAAATATTAGAAACAAATTCGTACCGAATTGTATTAAAGTACCACGGCAAAGTTGCTTGAATGAGCTTCTCTGCTAAAGTGCAATACTTGCACCAATTTTCAATTGGTCAAACTGTTTAAGTACGACAACAAAAAAATTAAAAACTTCATTGAGGCCTGATGTTGAAATGAGTTAGTGTCTTGTAATTAAATCAACTCAGTGAGCTTCTGTACTAATGAGCTACAAAATTTTCAACTCAATTGCTTGCAAAATTTTCAACTCAATTTTTTTTGTAAATTTTCAACTCCATTGCTCATACCGTTTAATCACGACAACAAAGAAATTAAAAAATTTCACTGAGCCGTGGTTCAGAAACAGCTCAACGAATTGTAACCAAATTAACCTAGTGAACTTTTCTGCCAAAGAGCAACAATTTTGCAAGTTTTCATATCAATTTATTAAACCGTTTAAGCAGGACAATATAAATCTTTAATGAACTTCGTTCGGCTCTCATGTCCAAATGGTCTTCAGACCATACAACAACCATATAAAATTGGACATAAATCGGAAACAAAAAATTTTTTGGAAGCCCGCCTAATCGAATCCGGGTAATATATCGCAAAGAAATTTCATCGGTACCCACCTAAAGCTAAGAAGAACATTTGTACAAATTTTCAACTCAATCAGTCAAACCGTTTAGGCAGGACAACCAAAAAGCGTTAAAAGGCTCTAGGGCCGCAATTGGTTAATGAACCGAAACTCTTTAATGAACTTTAATGAACTTAGCTTTATGAAATAAAAATTATTAACTTTTGCTTTTCCGCTAATATAATTTAATTAATATAGTTCACGTATTAGTATGCATTTACAGATGCTGGTAGTTAATATTTTAATTTTTATTACATTTAATTACATTTCATTCAAATTTTTTTAGCAAATTGAATAAACAGCAAATTGAAAAATCTTTAAATGGAACCAGTAATCTATTGAGTACACTATTAGGGCGAAGTGAGTTTCCACAATAAATTTACTAATACCGAAAGATAAAATCGTATTTTATTATTATAAAAGAGTAAAAGACCATAATGTAATACATTTTTTTAAGTTTTACATTAATTTCATATATAAGTAATGTCTCTTCATGTTTTTATGAATTATCCTTTTAAGCACATTTTGAAAAATTTCACTCCGAAAAGTTTCACTTTGTCCATCGGTCTGTTTACAATCCTTATACACTGTTTAATAAAAACCAATGAAATATTAACCATGCATTGGTCTCTTAAAAGAGTAATGTTGTAAAACAACTTTTTTATGTAGCCTTACAGTTACAGCTCCTGTAGCACCTACACCTCTTCAAATTTTGATAAAACTTCTCTTTAAATACATCTATCTCAGATTCTGTTTAACATATTTTTAACAAAAAAGACAGGATTGTTTTTTGCCTTTATAAAGCAATCAGAATTGTTTTACGTTAACTTTTTCTAATACATAATTATTTTTTCAAAACTTATATTGAATAAGGCTAAAAATACATGTAAAAACTGTATATGGATAAGAATATAAGGTTTCTGTTCTTTTAATATGTATTAATATTTTCGATTAAACTGTACAGAAATGTGAATATCTTTTCTAATTTAATTAATTGTGTTTATAGTATTTTAAATGATAATTAACATAAGCACATTATAGATATAGTATGTACATATGTCAATAATATTTTTTGAGAAATATGTTATACACTAAGATGCATGTGTAGTTACACCACATGTTAGTAATGCATTCCTGAATGATGACATGACGATTGTCGTATGGAGGAAATTATTTCTGTTCTTTAATAATGGCCGAAAATGTTATGTTGTTCAAATTTAAACACAATATTCTTAAGATACTTTAAGTTATTTTAGTTACTATAACTGATACATAAGTTATTTTAATTACTATTGTGTATTAGAAATTTTCATTGAAAGCTTTTTATGGAATATCAAAAGCAATATAAACAAAACTAAAGAGTGTTGGAAATATCTTTTTAATAATAATAACAATACAAAAATTGGCAGAATATTTTTAATATGTACTTGTGCGGAAATGGGTTAACGAATGTTAACATAAATTTGTCACAGGCTTTATTTAGAACCGTAAATTCATCCTGCTAAATTAGGAAAAAATTAGGAACAAGTACTTTTACTTTTTGGCAGTCTATCATGCCGAAATGGTTTAATGTATCAAGGCAGAATTAATTGAATGAACCTCTGTTTTAAAATTCAATACTTGTGGCAATTTTCAATTGATCAAGTTATAATTTCGAATCAACCACTAAACCAAGATATATAAAGTATCAACGCTATCAATCTTAAAATGGTTAGGGTCACAAGAAGAAGTTTTAAAAATACATCTGGATGTATGATAAATCAAATTACCCTCACTTATCACTTATTATTAATTTTTGTTTATTAAACCAGTTTCTTATCATTTTTAGATCGTAGTTCTTATTTTCAATAATTTCAGAATTATTTTTACCTTTTACGGAGAAGCAGCTTTACCCGCAAATGCAGACACTTTGCCTTTAAATGGTTGCATGTAAATCAAGAACAAAATAGTGTTCAAAACAAAAAAGTGTTGAGTCCGGGGAAACATCAGAATTTTTACTAGTCAGACCATTAAAAACCCCATTAACTATATATCAGATTTGAACCAATCATGAACAAAACCTCTGAAACCAGCACTGTAAAGCTTATATAATAGAATATAGTGATCAACATGATCAAAAGCCTTGGTTATATTTATAAATAAGACCGAAAAAGAAAGACTTTTATTAAGCCCTTCATACCATTGAGAAGAGAATTATTAAACAAATATTTAAGAACATCGACTACATAAAAAACGATATTTTTTAGAAAGACATCCGAAAGAATTAACAAATTAAATGCTAAATCGAGATTATTACTAGAATAAACATTTAACCAGCTTTCTTCGAGCAGAGCAGATCTCAGTTTAATAAAATGTACAAAATTATTTAAAGATAAAATGTCGTTCTTAATTTGAAAGGAATGCACATTTTCAAAAATCATACCAATTATGTTATGATCAGACACTTCAATATTTTCATTTATACCATGAAAATATGTGCATTATTGTTATGGTTTCTTAAATGAATATGTACTATACAGGACAAATTAATACCTGTTACTCTAGTAGCTTCTTTAATAAAAGATGAAAAACCAAAATATGATAGAAAAAGTCTACACTCATCAACATCCCTATTATAATTTAACCCATTAGGCCCCAAGCAAACTCCAGTGAATTTAAATTAGTTTAGATAAAAAAATATAAAATTTTATTCATTAAAAAAAAACAACACACAAAATTTTGAAAGAAATTATTATTTATTTGTTTTCTAAAGGGGTGTCCCCAAATTGTTACTTATGGGTTCTTTCGCGTGAAAATTTTTAAAACAATTTTTTTTGTAGATAGGTAGGCACTTGGGTCAGACAGGTCAGTAGGTCAAGGTCACCCGGAAGTAGATCAAACCGTAATTAGGTCAGACAGGAAGCAGGTTAATGTCATAAAAGTAGGTCAGACCGGCGGCGATGGCCAAAACAAGTATAGTTGTTTATAAAGATTGTATACTTGTTTTAAGTAATAGGTAAACATGGAAATAGTAAGAAAAATACTTATTTTAGGTTTGCATTTTTGAGATGAGACTATTTCTTGTTTTTTTTTATGACAAGTATTTAAAGAAGAGGAACAAAAGACCATTAATTATTTATTATGTAAAAATGTTGAAAAAAAATGTGTTAAAAAGAAAAAACAAAACCGGAAATCAAAAATATCTAACGTGGTACAGGTTTACTTCTTATTCAGTTATACTTGGCTTAAGTAATAGGCGCATATGAAAAGTAGAAAGAAAAATGGTTGATAAATGTAAAAAGAAAAGAACAAAAAAAGTTTAAACGTACAAGATACAACAATTTTAAAAGGTACAACGCATCTTTAAAATTCATAAAGAATAAGTGCAAACCCGTTTTTCTGTCTACATAATGATCAAACCATTGAAAAAAGTGATACGTTTTTAGATGTAGGTACATAACTATTTGTGTTGCTTTTTCTTTTTTTTCTACTTTAAGTATTTAAAGAAGAGAAAAGAAAAAACTAATAATTATTGTCACTGTGTCGTGTAAGATATTTTTTGTTTGTAAGAATGTAGAAAAAATATGAATGCAAGAAAGATAAACAGGAAATTAAGCTATGGAAGTACTTAACGATTAACATGTTGCTTAGGTTCATTGTATGTTGCATAATCTGTAAAGAATAAAAAAAGAAAAGAAAATCCAAGTCATCAGGTTAATTGCACCTATTTTGAAAACAAGAATATACAAATAAAACAGGTTTATTTACGTGTTCAAAACATTTTTATTTGACTAGAAATATTTTACAATTTTATAGAAATCAGAGTTGAAAAATTTTTTACTATGATCAAATGTTAAGATTGCAGAAATAGTGAAATCCAATTTTTCTATACGTCTTTGAAATCTAATTCTATATATATATAAATTCGAAAAATCTTAATATAATATTTTTCTTTTAAGAGATGCATAGACCTTAAAACAATGTTTTACAACACATCTGAAACTGGTGTTTGTATAGTGAAAAATTTTCAATCTTTGATAATGACGGTAGGTCTCTGCTTAAATCTTCTATTTTAACGCTGTCAATGTACTTTTCAAGAAAATGCTATTTTTTGCTCTCCTTTAACATAAATTTTTTCAGCTGGTTCTAAATAGTATTTTAATATAGGTTTTGTGTCTAAATATTCAACTAAACCGTTATTCCATTTAAGTCCATTTATTTTATTTTCGTAATACTGGTTATTATAATTTCCCTCTGCTCTGGACTAAGTTCTTCTGCAGGGTAGGGTGGTTTGAAGTGATATACAGTAGGAATTAAAGTTCCTTTTTCTAGTGTAGCCAGCTCTTTTAGGAAATATTGCTTTTTATTTCCTTTTAAAAATTGTAGGTCAACTACAAAAATTTGATTTTCCATGTTGAAGGTTTACGGAAGAATGTACATTAGAATAACTAAATTTACATTTATACTCACTTCGGAAAAAGAGCTTTTCCTATAAATATAGGTTACCAGTATTAGTTTTTAACTAATACAACTATGTTGTTTCATTCATTTACTATGATGGTGGCCGGGTCATCATGCTGTGGTAAAACCACTTTTATTCGTAATTTAATAAAATATAAAAAAGAAAATATACAACTACATGTTAATAGAATTATTTGGTGTAATCCAGACAAAAATGCCGCTCCAAAATATATCAAAGATATGGAATATAGTAACACTATTCCAGATTTTAATGATAATAAAACCCTTTGTTAATTATTATCGATGATGTTAAATTCTCATGATAAATATGTATGTGATTTATTTACTAGAGGGATCACATCATATAAATTTATCTGTAATATTTGTAACACAAAGTGTTTTTCACCAGCGTAAACTTTCAAGAGATATTTCACTTAACTGTAAATATCTAGTACTTTTCAAAAATCCAAGAGATAAATCGCAGAGATTACCTCTAGCTCGCCAACTATATCCCAATCAAATCAAAGCATTTGAAAAAGTATATAATGAATTGACGTCAGTTCCATACGGCTATATATTAATAGATCTTACTCAAGACGTTAATGATATATTTCGATTAAGAAGTGATATATTTGAAAAAGGTTTGTGTTATTGTACGAGAGATCAATTAGAACAATTTGGGGAGGAATATGAAACGTTTGAAGACCAATCGTCATATATTGCACCTATTAAAAACCTCTAAACTAAAATTCCAGAAAATAATTATAAAACACTGTGACGTTGAAGTAATTAAAACAATTTGTTAAATAGCGTTAAATATTTTAAAAGGTAATTGTAATCTGAGTAAAAAAGCAACAACACAATTACGAAAGTATAGAAAGGAATTAAGATCACTCATTATGCCGTAAAAAAAAATATTATTTAACGTGCTAGATTTTTACCTACACTTTTTGGTGCAGTACTATCAGGGATAATCGGAAATTTTATAAAATGAATAATACAACATTTAACAAAATGATTTTTTCTACACCTGTTCTTAAATTTTCGTTCTACAACAACAAGTACTTATAAATCAATAAATACAACTTTTTTCTATTCCTTTTTTTTACGATTTTATACAATTAAATTAATAATTTAAAAAAAAAAACTAAAAACTACACCTCATTTTCTACACCTGTTCTTAAATTTTCGTTCTACAATAACATGTACTTACAAATCAACTTTTTTTTATTTTTCTAATACAACTTAAAAAAAAAAAAAAACTATACCTCATTTTTCTACACCTGTTCTTAAATTTTTGTTCTACATTAACAAGTACTTATAAATCAATAAATACAACTTTTTTTCTCTTATGTACAATAACTAAAAATTTAATTTATATTATACAAAGTAACTAGCAGACAATTTACCAATAGCTGAATATTTTTCTTATTACAAAATCCAAAGTAATTAATATAATAAATCATTCGATATCAAACACCTGCATTTTTTGTTTAAAAAAAAATTAATCACTAAATACAACTTTTTTTTTTCACGATTTTATACATACATATCAAGGTCAATACTTGCATTTTATTTATCTCATAAATAACAACTGCATTTTTGTGTTAAAAAAGCTTTCAAACTAACATTTTAATAATGTAAAAAAAATCCATTTCAATCTATTATGCAATTATTCACAATAAACAACTTTTCTACATGCACACGCGCCAACAACATTCCTTAAAAGTTCAAACACCTTTGTCATGCTATCTGTTTCTGGCACAAAATTCCCACGCCAAGGTGCCCCATTACCTACTTACACCACATGTTAGTAATGCATTCCTGAATGATGACATGACGATTGTCGTATGTAGGAGATTATTTCTGTTTTTAACAATGGCCGAAAATATTATGTTATTAATACTTTTTATTGATAATTTGATACCTTGTTCAAAGAAATACATAAAACCATCAAACCATTCAAAGTTTTCCAACGTGAACCGAGGAGTGCAACAGATACCCACCCATACACTGTCGAACTGTCACGATGGCGCAACACAGCATTCGGAAATTCGTTTGTTATGCGCACGTCGCGTATATGGAACCTAATGCCTGCACATGTGTTTCCAAAAGTTGGTAATTCATTTATGTACGATATAACGAAATTCAAGAAGAACATTAACATCCTTCTTAAAAATAACTATCCAAGTTTTTTCCTTCATCCTCCTTAATTCTAATTATTCTAAATCCAATTTCCCAAGAAATCCTTCCCTCACCCTTTTCCACAAAACCAAACTGTACATTATATTATTATGTATTAAAGAACCCATCCTAAAGTTTGGTTTTAAAGGGGTGGTTTTGGTTGGTTAGAGTCCAACACTACTCAGAGAAACCTCGTGCAGTTCCTTTGAGTGATTTTTGATGTTTTCCACCGTCCCTCATAAAAAGAAAAATATTAGAAACAAATTCGTACCGAATTGTATTAAAGTACCACGGCAAAGTTGCTTGAATGAGCTTCTCTGCTAAAGTGCAATACTTGCACCAATTTTCAATTGGTCAAACTGTTTAAGTACGACAACAAAAAAATTAAAAACTTCATTGAGGCCTGATGTTGAAATGAGTTAGTGTCTTGTAATTAAATCAACTCAGTGAGCTTCTGTACTAATGAGCTACAAAATTTTCAACTCAATTGCTTGCAAAATTTTCAACTCAATTTTTTTTGTAAATTTTCAACTCCATTGCTCATACCGTTTAATCACGACAACAAAGAAATTAAAAAATTTCACTGAGCCGTGGTTCAGAAACAGCTCAACGAATTGTAACCAAATTAACCTAGTGAACTTTTCTGCCAAAGAGCAACAATTTTGCAAGTTTTCATATCAATTTATTAAACCGTTTAAGCAGGACAATATAAAACTTTAATGAACTTCGTTCGGCTCTCATGTCCAAATGGTCTTCAGACCATACAACAACCATATAAAATTGGACATAAATCGGAAACAAAAAATTTTTTGGAAGCCCGCCTAATCGAATCCGGGTAATATATCGCAAAGAAATTTCATCGGTACCCACCTAAAGCTAAGAAGAACATTTGTACAAATTTTCAACTCAATCAGTCAAACCGTTTAGGCAGGACAACCAAAAAGCGTTAAAAGGCTCTAGGGCCGCAATTGGTTAATGAACCGAAACTCTTTAATGAACTTTAATGAACTTAGCTTTATGA